>BQNB010034320.1:0-51688 GCA_026074375.1 Tanacetum coccineum
CATGGTTCTAAAAGGTTCGTCATGGCGCCGCAAAGGCCTCGCAAAGGTGTGAGGCGTGACCTCCACGCCACGCAATAGACCAATGCTTGGGCCTAAGGCTTGACGTGAGATGAGTAGTGAAAAAACGTGATAACACGCGATAAAACATGATGCGTGGATGTTTTTTTGAATTCAATTTCGATAAAATTCGTATTTTTATATAGAAATGAAAAAGATTACATGCTTTTTTGACTTTATTCCTTATATATAACACTTTTTGTAAACTCAATATATTTGTAATATGATATAAATATATAAATTTATAAATATTTTTACATTTTTGTGCCGCTTTAAGTCACGTCTTAAAAACGTCATGACTCGTCATGGCTCGCAACGCCTCACGCTATTTATAACCTTGAAATGAAGTACATATCTTGCACCATACTTAACATTTTAACAAGTGAAATACATGCTTAAAAATGTTTACACTTTGAACCAAAAGCATCATCAACTTAACAAGTATAATTTACTCACTTTATCACCTCTACTTATATTTAAACAAAACTATAGGAAAATTTCATTTACTTATAAGAGCAACAAATTAGTTAGAATGGTCAAGCAATCTAATCACTTTCATACGAGTAGCCATCATCCAATGTTAATCCTAATCATTGACAAATTCCACGTAAAATTTGTCATTTCAACAAGAAATGCATTACCCAAATATCCATTAAAAACATTTGCATTTTAAGTATATATGAAATTATCATGAAAGTATATATGAAATTAATCCTTACAAATTTATATACATAATTAATTATCTCAAAACAGAACTTTTGTACAACAAATAAAAGGAAATTTATACGAAATTTGGGAGTTTATGTTTGATAAATACTTGTCGGGCTTGTAATTCAATCTGCGGCGAAAATATATAGAACATAAAACTTTTTTCAGGCCCGATGCAACCTGAAAAGAAGCAAGCAAATCCATGAAACCAAAATCCCTTACGTTTTTCCTCTTCATTTTCCTTGAGCCTTGTATGTTTCTCTTTTGCAACCATATCACCATGTAATACGAACGACAGCTCTGTAAAATAAACAATGTCCGATTAATCCAGGTGGTATTGTTTAAAAGGTGCTTTAGAGGTGTACCTGATTATTGTGTTTTCAAGTTTAAAATAATTAGTTTTGAGCTTTTTAAGATAAAACTGATTATTTGAAATCATAAGTTTGATAGTAATTAACTTGTACTGCAAATGACATAATAACTTTAAAACGCAATATCAAAGAACCCTTGAATGCGCAAAAGTAATGAGCTTAAAGATAACCATAGAAGAGCACAATCTTACCTAGCCCCTACTTATGATATCTTTGGAGGAACCTCAGAAGGATCTCATCGCTCGCAATTATCATTCACATTAAACAATAGCCCAAAAATTCTGTAAAAATCTTATTTAACGTCACTTAGATCAAGACTTAAGGTTTTCAGTTACAAATTGATCGTGGCAAACATGTCAAGTCACAAAGTTTTTTTACCGTTTTAAGGTTTTTCCAAACTAAGTGCAAAACACAGACTTTCGGGTATCCCTTCTAGTTCATTAAAACTAACATCAAGTTCCTTTAATCTAACAAGATTCGCCATTGTTGTAGGCAGTTTTCTTACACGATTGTAGTGTAAAGTAAATATCTCCAAGCGCTCTAGCTTACCAATAGCTTCCGGAAGCCCTTTTAGTTGGTTAAAGTCTAGTTTGAGTGCTATAAGTGAAGAACAGGATCCAATTGTGTAAGGAAGTTCTTCAAGATCATTTGTCTCGACGACCAAGATTTGCATAGAGGTTAAAGTTCCTTGAGATCAGCAAATGATTGAAATGTTTGCTTAAATCAAGATTGATAATGTTGGAAAGATTCTTGAATGAGTCTGGGAGAGAATTTAGCCGGTTAGCATGGATCTGTCCCGATAGGTTTGACGAGTTTCACCAAATGAACGGGTAGTTTGATATCTGGTTTCATGGACAACGAGCTTTGTCCAGCCGTTAATTAGTGATGAGGCTAGAGATTTCAGTATTGTTGTCTGAGAGATTTATTTCATGATACTTTGTTAGGTTCCTAAGACACCGGAACCATCTATATTTTCCATTACTTTGAGTGGAAGGATCACAACTTTTCCCTCTTGTTTGGATATGCTTTCAATCAAGGCTGCTACTTTCATCAAACTCAACTTTTCAGGTTCTTCCACACCTACAAACACCAAAATAACACATGCATAAGTCTTTGCAACTTAGAATAGAGCATTTGGCCAGTATGAAAACCACCTTACAAACGACAGTAACTTTTGATCCGTTATGGCGTTATGAAAACCACCTTACAAACGACAGTAACTTTTGATCAAGAATCTCAGTGATCTGTACAATATGGCTCAACTTATGAATCCCAATTTTCTCATTTAGGTCTCTAAAATCTGAATTTTCAGATCCTTATACTAGTTTTGGTTTGGTCATATATTTCTGAATATAAGGTACTCGCGTAAATTGGGCATTTGTGGTTTCGTTCTGCATCAGATTATGTATTCTTATTTTACAAAGGCTATCTAATTCAGAATTCGATTAAAAAAAACTTGGTTTGACTTGTGCAACTTCATAATTGCAATATAAACTCATTTTCTGAAGAAAAAAGGTTAGTATAATACTATAATCCCAATAAGTAAATTGCATAAATAACAAATATTTGAGCAAACCTGTATGAAAACTGGTGCCTTTTGTTGAAGAACTCTTGACTAAACCTCTAAAGCTTTCAACTTTGTCGACTTTGTTAAAAGTCAACAAGCTTTCGTCACTAATCACAGCTTCTTTTTCAAAATCCCTAATAGGGTATTCCAAATCATCATCTTTATCGACTTGGGTATCACCAGAAACACACTTTGAAGCTTTTAGTATCAACTCATCAAAGGTTTGATATGTTTTGTCAAAGTCGATAATTTGCATAGCTTCTTTCCTTTGTTCTTGGCTTTGAAACAAGACCATAGTTTGTTTGACTTGTTTAAGGATAGTAAAAAGATCTTGTGGAATGTCTTGTGGGCATATTTGAGCTGTGATTTCATTAAGTTTTTGTTGTTCTTCAGTGTTGACTGATTTGATGACAATTTTGGCTGCTTCAAGGTCTTCTAGTGATGGTCTTGGTGGAAGTGATTTATATGTTTGCATGATATCTTTTATAGTATTTGTGCATGGATCATGTGATGAATCTTTGGCCATGGTGTTTTTGGTGTGTATAAGTTTGAGAGAAATGGTTTGAGTAAGTTGTGATTGTTATGTACAAGGTGATGATGTGTGTATATATATTATGATCTTGAGTTGACCATGATAAGAGTTACATGTCATGTTCAAAATAGATTTTTTTAATGTTAACCAAGTTTCCATCTTATTCTTGTCATTTGAACTTATTATAAGAAGATCTAAAATACATGTCATGTTCAAAATTAGTTGTTATAACATTAGAGCAAAAATGAGACTTGAGTCATAGATTGTATTAACAAGTTTCGCAATTTGTATGAAACAATAATCAAATCTAAATTTAAAGTTAAAATAAATATAAAAACCACCAATGGCTATGTCACCCCATTGGATAGCACTGAAAGTCATTAGTCGGCATTTTTGATTCTTTATTTGCATAGTACTAAAATAATATTCATACGTCGTTTACAAGATATTACTACACTATATTAGTGCAACTGTTTGATTATTTATTAATTTAAAATATCTTTTTATTAAAATATACAAAAGATATACACTGATACACAGCATTCTAATCTTGTAATGAGAAAATCAATATTCAAAGGTTAGAAAGTAAATTTATCGGGGTAACCCTTTACAAAAAAAAAAGTTTAGAAAGTAGTCTTACATGTTTGTAAACAACAAAACTGATATATCTATGATACTGTTTTTGAAACAAAAAATAGTATAACATACATGTCATTAGTCACATACTATACTAAGAAGCATTTTGTGATAAGTACAAAGTGGTGGAGGTTCAACCAAGATTCATGCCATACATACTAAAACAATGTTCTTACAACAAATTCAAAGATAACCCTTTGAAAATTAAATATGATGTTGATGGTATGACACAAAAACAAGAAAAAAAAAACATCACCCGTCATTCTTTTCATAACTTAGCTATCTAAAAACTTTTTACAATGTCAACTATTTAATCAATGAAACTCTTATCTTCATGATCGATTGTTGTCAATCATATACAAATAGCAATGGGTTTCAAACGATGTAACTAACAAGCAACCCGCGCGTTGCGGCGGGGCTAATTTTTTCCCGAATAATTTTTTTTTACGTTTCGGGGGTTTTTTTTTTACTTTGGGCCAGATTTTAGGCTATTTTTTGGTGTTATTTTTTTTGCTAATTTTTTCCCGGATTTTTCCTTTTTTTGTATGATTCGGAAAAAAAAAATTGCGTTGGGACGGGTTAATTTTTTCCCGAATATTTTCTTTTTTTGGGACAGTTCAATATCTTTTTATTTGGTTCTTTTTTTGGGACGGTTCGATATCTTTTTATTTGGGCCGATGAATGTAAAAAAGTTATGAACAATAAAAACTTGACGTGTTTTTTTGTTAATTTTTTTACGGGATTTTTTGTGTAAAAAAATCGTAAATAGTTAAAAGTTGAGGCACCGTTTTGTATTTTTTTTTTTTACTTTGGGCCAGATTTCAGGCTAATTTTGGGTTAGTTTTTTTTTACTTTGGGCCAGATTTTATGCGAATTTTAGGCTAGTTTGTCGACAAATGTGTATATTAGTAATAAATTTTTTTATATGGCTTATGTGTTGGGCCTCATGTTTAAAGTGTTGTTTTTTTTTTGCTATATGGGTTTTTTTTTAATATAATGGGTTGTACGTTTGTGACCATATCGATTATTTTAAAGTTATTAGGTATCGAAGATGTTTCCGCGTGTATTTTTTTTTTATCTGAATAAATCAGAACTTTTGTAATATATTTTTTTCCCTTATGCTTTGTGCATACAAATTTAAAAAAAAACAAAAACAAAATAATTTAAAAAAAAAACTAAAATTGGGCTGGCCCAAAATGGGAGCTCATTACTGTAGCAAGTAGCCCACAGTCAAAACGATTGCGTTTTTGTCGCTCAATGTGTATATTTATAATTTTGTTTTATATGGCTTATGTGTTGGGCCTTATGTTTAAAGTTTTTTTTTTTTTGCTATATGGGTTTTTTTTAATATAATGGTTGTATGTTTGTGACCATATCAATTATTTTAAAGTTATTAGGTATCGAAGATGTTTCCGCGGGTATTTTTTTTATTTGAATAAATCGGAACTTTTGTAATATTTTTTTTTCCCTCCTACTTTGTTAATACAAATTTAAAAAAAAAAAAAAACAAAATAATTTTTAAAAAAAAAAACTAAAATCGGGTTGGCCCAAAATGGGAGCCCGTTACTGTAGCAAGTAGCTCACAGTCAAAACGACTGCGTTTTTGTCGCTCAATGTGTATATTTATAATATTAATGTGAAATCAACCTAATCGCACGCTAATCAACATGGCCGGATTTGAGCATGTGCAAGGTGTTCAACCGCACAGGGCCTCCGATTTTTGGAGGGCCCCAAATTTTAAAGGATCAAGGTTGTTTTAATACAGGTTTGGCTTTAAAATGATGATAAAATGATATGATAGATATTTCAGCTTGATTCTTATCGAGCATAAGGTAGTTTAAATCAGTATCACGTGATTTAAGAAAAGAGGTAGAAACAGAGTAAATCATATCATGCGAGGAGGAAGATGATAAATTTTAGGTTATGTACATTTTTTACCCTTGGTGTTTATAGTATTCTACACTTTTGACCAAATTAGTTATTGTTATTTCTAGAAAAGCAAACAAGTTTAGAAGATTGACAGTTTCAGCATTTTTTAATAAAATCTAACATCACTCATTTGAAAGGCAGTTTAATAACGTAAGAAATCTCGACAAGTTTGAGAATGTACTTTTAATACAATATGCATTACATAATACAGTACATATTTCATATTTACAAGCTTTACTTAGTAGGTATATATCATAATGAAATCGAATTGTAAAGTCGTTATATGAAAGGCTTACTTTATTATTTTTAGCACAGGGCCCCCAAAATTGACGGGGCGGCCCTGCTAATCAACTACGAGTATAATCTTACACGCTAATGGACCAAACATGAGTTGATTTCAAGGTTTACTTTCAGTAGACCTGTATTGTCACTTTCATCTTTATCAATAGTTATTGGCATTTCATATATCTTTCGCGTGCAAGTAAAGATCAAAGGATTTAAAGATGAGGCATGAGGAAAGTGGATCTTCGTAGTAGATAAGCTGTGACAATATACGTTATTCATCATGAGAATGCACACTACAAAGATGCTTTCAAGTTTCAAGTTATTCTCACATAACATTGTCAATATAGGTAACTGGCGAGCATGGTTCGGTTTGGCTTAGTTGTTGGCTAAAATCAAAATCGAACTCAAAATGTTTGGTTTTTGCTTTTTAGATATTGTCGGTGCGGTTTTCACTAGGTTAGGTTTTTTACATGGAGACACAACAAATGAATATAAACACAATTTTATTGGATTCTTTCTTGGTTTAGAACTTGTAATTCAGCAAAAACAATTTCTACCAAGTTAGTTACAAGTGGGATAATGCAGATTGGGTCTATTTTTGCGTGGCAAACAGAGCTTAAATCATCGAAAGTAAATTAGATTTGCATATATCTTTTTAATGTTTTATTAAAACGGCGAAATAACATTTTTATAACCATAGCTAACAATGTAAATTTTAAAACATTAAACAAAAGTGTTTTGGGTTAACACACCATATTGATTCATCCTGTTTCAACCCATACAAATATAACCCATTTTGACCCTTACTCAACTAATAGCAGTTTCCGGCATCACAATGTCATAACATACAGAAAAGCCACATTGATATTTATTTAAAACTGATAAATGAATTATTAACGTCCAAATTCACAGCAGCAAAAGCTATGAATTTCGCAAAAAACAGAAAGTAACTTGTACACAAGCAGTGCTTTCTCTAACTGTAAATGTTTTCACAATATTCTGTGCATATGGTACAATATGCCAAACGTTCATCATGTCTCATTTACCAAATTGTCCTACATTATTTACAGCCAAAGGGAACTAAATCTAAAATCACAAGTATGACCAAATAGGATTAAATGGTTCAACATAGAGTGCCGAGACATGTCCAAAGATGTAAATCGCAAGCATGGCAAGCTTCTACATCACAATGCACTTCTCCTTATCCTTCGATGCTTTTTGTTCCTGCCTAGATGATGAAGACGAGTTCTTGGGCCTTGATGGATGCACATTCTGTCGAATGCCAATCAAATCATTAAACTTGTGTATTTTACTGACGTTACTATCTTGCTAGGTGTAATTAAATCTATTAAAATCCATATCGACAAATAAAATGATAGATTATCTTTGTTTGTATTCGTATACCTTAACGATGTTTTTCTATTGGGTTTATTTAACAATAGCATCAATCTATCTATATGTTGGCATATTGCGATATAAATTTCACCATGATATGTGACAACCCGTATTAAAAACACTAGATGCCTTGATGGCTGCTTTTTATCTCGAACAAGATTTTAGTATATATACACATATGTATATGTATTTTCCAAATAGACAACTAAGATTTAAAAAATAAAAATAAAAGCCCACAAAATTGATAGCTTACTTGGGGTCCCACAACAAGCCCAGAACGTGAAGTGGTAGGCGACTGTGGCAAAACGCGCTGTGGCGGCTGCTGCTGCTGCTGTTGTTGCTCAAACTCTTGTTGCTGTAGTTCTATCGCCAATTGCAGATCAGCACTGTCAAATAAGACATACATTACAGTTTCTTAGATGCAATTTCTAACATATCAAATAAGAATATATACAAAACAGACGAGTGCAGATTGGCTTATTTTCAATTAAATGGCTTTGTAAAAAGGCAGAAAATTACTTGAAACTAGTGTCCGCATTGTCCATTTTGGCAATATAATCCTGTAACATGAAAACTGAAGTAAGATGCACGAACTAAAGAAAAAAGGCATTGTTCATTTGCTTTATTAAACACACAAGTATATTTAGTTAAGAGAAGCAACTTACAGCTGTATCAGCCATCGCATTCTGCTGATCCCATGAGCGCGTGTCATGATTTTCAGGGTTAAATTTCTTAAAATTGTTGTTCACGAACACTGTATCACCATTGACCTGGAATCACATTACGCATTAACCAGTTAAGATTAATGATAAAATGCATAAACGCGTAACTAGTATAGTATCTTGTTAAATTTATATTCATCAAATAGCACCTATGCATGATTCATGCAGCTAATATTACACATTTACATCCATTTTTCTAGAAAATAAAACCCGACTCTTACAAATACAGGATTTTACTCAGCTGGAGTTGTTCAAATGGCCATAAAAAGAAAGAAGATAAAAAGACATTACCTCATTTAGCTTTTCCCATACCAAATCAGGTTGATTTAAGTAACCTTGATCCGTAGCTAGAATATATAGCTCACCTTCAAACTGAAAATTCCGTGTTTAGAAAACGTACAGAAGAACAAGATTTTGACAATAGAGTCTAAAACACAAGTGAAAGATAAGCTACAAACTGTGCACAGGAACCAACCTTGAACATCGTATTGAAGTGATTATTACGGAAAAACACACAAAGTTCACGTTCTTTTAGACCCTCTTGCAAGGAAAACAGTCTGCAAAAATTGAAACAGAAAAGGAAAAGAGAGCCCTCCTAGTAAGCATGAGAAATCATCGTCGTCTTTTAATAGACACAAATAAAAGAGAATGCAACAAATTAGCAAAACATACCCATATATAGTCAATTGGCTGGCACTGCTCTTCAGAAAATCTCTGATCAGTTCCCCTAGATGGAAATACAAGGCATGTTAAGCAATTGCTTTGAGGAGTTTTATTAAACAGAAATCAACACAAATCGAAAAAAATTTGTTCAACATATTTTAATACATTTATACCTTGTCTGGCATTGGTTTCATCTTTGGGACTTGTATCATCCGCACTGGAACTATCCTTGTCCACTTTTTCTGACATGACAGCCTCACCTTCATTTCCTAATGTGTTTGTTTCCGATATGCACTTCTCTCCAGCAACCACTTCATTCCCATCAGTAGTTGAAGCTAAAGAATCAGATTCAGCAATGGTTTGTGGCAAGCCGTTCGAAGATTCTAGAGCCACAGCAGGTGTAGATGAGCACGATTCAGATGTCTTTCCATCAGTAACGATCTTTTGTACTTCATTTACATCACCATTCGAAGTTGATTGGTCAACAGAAGGTAAAGAATCTGATCCAGACAAATTATGTGAGATATTTTCTGTTGTCGGTACTTCAATGTTAAGTTTCTCACTTCCATCTTTACTTTCACGCTTATCCGATACGCTGGCATTCATTTGACCATCATGACCTTCCTTGTCAGCTTCCAAAGAAGAAGAAACATCATGGCTTTCCTCGTCAGCTTCAAATGTTATCAAATCATCATTGTGATTGTTCACTAGACTGCTACTATCACCATTTGAAATTGTAGATGGAGTTTCCTTAGATGTACCGCCAACATTTATATCATTTTCTGCAGTTGGATTATAAGTATTTGATAGTTTCAGAGTTTTCAATAGCTCTATTTCCTCTAAAAGATCTCCTTTCCTTTCTACTTCTTCACCAGTGACCGGGACTTTTGAGCTTTCTTTTGTTGAAGCAACATCGTCCACACAATCTTCTTCAGGATTCTTCTCAGAAACACTTGCCATGTATTGAGTTTCAAGAGCAACAAGTTCTCCCATCAACGTATTGTAGGACTTTGAGCCAATTGCTTTTGAAGTATCCAAATCCTGCCACCAATGCACAGACAAGTTACATATCACAAAACTACATCAAATAACACACCATTGAGAGACTAAAAGTACTCTCGGTTGATGTTGAACATGTTCCTATTGAATATATAAATTTACAAGGCTAAAAGATCATACCTGTGGATCAACAATCCAACCATGATACAGTGGAATGTCTAATAAATCAAATATTGCACATTCCCTCGTAAACTCAAAATCATCAATTCTGCAAATGCTCAAATAATTGAATACTGTTAACTTGGGCTATGAAGAAGCAAATAAAGCAGCAACAGAGAAAAACTTGAGCATCATCCCTGCCTAACCCATACAAAAAATCACAAATACATGTATCTGTTTGCAACTTTGCATAGAGATGAACAAGAAACAAAAATATATATACCTCGTAAATTTGATGTTCACGTCAATGCCAGTTGCAAGACGAGGAAGTAAATCAATTGCATCAGCTATATTTTGTTGCTGATTTTCTACATACTCTGCACTTTTATTCTGCAACAACATAAAGATACAAAATAAATCAAAACAAGAACGAACAGATACATCATTCCACTTACTTGCAGTTAGCTGGAAGAGCCTGTAATACAGTGAAATAATATGCTTTCTTTTCAATAATTATATCTACTTGTATTGAACAAATAATAAGAATAGAAGTGCAATTACTTCAACATTACTGTTTGAGTCGATTAAACGCTCTGCCACAAGTGAAAGCAGTTTCTCCTGTGACACTTCAGCTACCTCCGAGCTCAAACTCAGATTGTTTCTCAACAAGAGAATGTTACCTAACATTATTGCAAAATTCGATGGTCAGAATGCAGATTTTGTCTTTAAGTTCCACAAGGTTAGCAAAAACACAAAAGATAAATCGAACAAGAGTGCTGCTTACTCCATCAATCATGTGATCCTTAATAATTATCAAAACAAATTTACTCCTCCCCCGTCTCGAAATAAATGTCTACTTTAGAATGCAAACAGTCTTGAAAAAGTCCATTTATTAGGCGTTTACTTGCAAGAAAACACCCCTCTTTTCCACAAAAAAGGTTTTGTACAAAAAAAGGAAAATAGAGACTGCAAATCAATTTATTTCCAGAAAATTCGCCACAGAATAAAATTTCTTATTTCCTAATTTAACAAGGGAATTTACAAAGCATGTTTTTTTTATGTTTTCCAGATTTTCAACTGTTTTGTAAGGATAAAAAGCCACTTCCTTTTTCTAGGGAATTAGAGATAGAAAACTGAGAATTTTTTTCTCCAACTAAACGCACCCTTCCATTTTGCACCAATACCTTTTTAAAACATTTTGATTGGTTAGAATTTGACAGTGTACACTTATTTTGAGAGAAACCAAAATAGAAAGGTGGACATTTAATTTGGGACGGAAGGAGTATTATTAATGCATGTTTTTACGGTATTATATAAAGCAACAATCAGTTTTCAATTTCCCAATTCTTGCAAGACTTTCAAAATACTAACCTAGGGACTATAACACAGTCAAATTAAGTACTGATTAGCAACAATTTCAACAGTTTGAAGATAGAAATGGCAGTGACTTGAACTCATAATCACATATCCTAATTCTCAATACATACCTTATGCCAGACCTAATAACGTCACGCGATGAAATCTTAACAAGTTATTTCGAAATACGGCATGTAAACAATCAATTTGGGCAAAATCACAAACCCTAGAATGAGCCTAACACATGACTACGGATACCAAAATTAAGTAACTAGAAACAATATTTAGCATTGACTTCTCGTCAAATCCTCAATAATCACATATCCTAATTCTTAAAACAGAAGCTAGTTCAAACCTAATTAGCTCATGCAATTGAATCATTAACTCATATCTTAACTGTAACACAATCGAATCATCAACTCTCATTTCTATACTAAAGCTAGAACATACAAGCAATGATTTCACACAATCAAATTATTAAAAATCATAAACCAAGAATTAGCAAAACAGCATGAGGGAAGAACGGTTAAAATGGTTTGGGCATGTCGGAAGGAGACCACAGACAACACAGTTAGGAGTCGAAGCCTCACATGGCTTAAGGAGAAGGAGTATACCAAAACTTAGGTAGGAAGATAAACTGAAGCTAGCCCTAAAGAGCTTATCTTGCCAGAGGACATGACCTCTAATAAGAACACGTGGAGATCTAAAATTAGGATAAATGATTAGAGGGTCTATATGGCTTTTTATGTTGCAGGGTAGTTTTTTTTTTAGGCTCCTAAAGTGATTTCAGCAGCCTCTCATTTACATATTTTCCCCTGCGTTTTCGGTAAGAAGATTCACAGTTAGTTAGCTATCGGCATTCTACGGCTGAGCGTCAGGTCAAAACCGAACCAAAAAACCGATTTCGTGGAAAACATGAACCGAGAACCTAACCGAAGTGACTTTGTCGGCTTCGGTTTTGTGTCGGTCGGTTCGGTTCGGTCTAGACGTTTAGGTGTGTTTTTCTCGGTTTGACCCGAAACGAACCGAAACTGAAAACCATAAATATATAAAACCGAAAACCGAACCGATTAGGGTCGATTCGGTTTCGGTTGGACGGTTGGATCGGTTCGGCTCGTTTTTTCGGTTTGTTTTGCTCAGCCCTATTCTACGCAATGTTTTTTTCCCCAAATGTACATATTTTCCCCTACGTTTAGGCATAGAGACACATAGCTAGTTTGACTATGGGCCGCTTCAGGCAATCAAAGTAACCTACGTGTATATATTTAAGGTATAGATCCATAGCTGTATATATATACGAATTACGCCACATCCTCCATTTACTGGTATTTTATTGTATCCCTACATCATTTTATGCTTGGATGCATTTTTACTAATATATGCTTCTAGTCCTCTCTCTCCTCACACACACGCCCCTAGCATGAGTTCGCATCACTACGCACACTAATTGTCAAAGCATGAGTGGGACCGTCACCATCCTACCTCGGCGCCCCGGTAGCTAATTAATGTAACGCTCTTAATCAACTAAACGTAAACAAAACATCAACTTAAACCTAATAACACTCCATCACACGATTCTTAAAACGCTCCAAACTAACCCGGACGCTACGCGTAGCGCGAGACTCGCGAGCGCGCGGGCATCCTAATTAACACTCCTAATCACGCGATTCGTAAAACGCTCCTAATTAACTAAAGCTCCTAATGAGCTAACTAACGCTCCTAATCACATGATTCGTAAAACCGCCTATTTAACCAACTCCACCCCCCCCCCCCCCCCCTTCACTCCCCCCTCGCCCCCCCCGCCCGACCCACCTTCCCCCCCCTCGCCCCCCCTCTCCTAATGAACTAACGCTCCTAATGAACTAACGCTCCTAATCACACCATTCGTAAAACGCTCCTAATTAACCAGCGCTCCTAATTATCGCTCCTAATGAACTAACGCTCCTTATCACACGATTTGTAAAACGAAGGTCGATTCATATGCTAACTAAAACAACCTGATTCAAACCTAATTACGTTACGCAATCGAAAAATCAACAATCAATTAAATTAAATTAAAAAAATGATAATGATAATGATAATAATAAACCCTAGAAAAGAAAAAAAAAAAAGTTACAAATAGAGAGTAAAGGACAAGGTCCGTTGTCGTTTTGAAGAATAATCGGTGTCGTTCTGCCGAAAAACTGGATTAATTTCGTTTTATGCATCATTTCCTTCACCGTCATCGGTGATGATTCAGATTCCGGTTGTTCTTCCGGTTGTGCTGACGTCATCATTTATATATTTATTAGTTTGTTAGACTGTGTGTGTGAATTTGGGGAGGTAAAATAGAAGAAGGCGGAAAAGAGAATAATCTGGTGATCGGGTGATGTGATTTTGATTTTATATAGAAATGGATGGAAGATTGATTTGAAGGAGGGAGAAAAATTTTAATTTTGGTTAACTTGTAATGGTTTCACAACCCCCTTTGCTTTCAAACTTTTCACACTTTTTTCTAATGGTTTTTTCTATCTTATCTTGTGTCTTAGGATCTCACAGTCTGCATGTCATTTTTTTTTTGAAAAAGATCCTCTCATGTTTCTCATGTTCAATGTTCTGTTTTATCTGATTGTATATTTGATTATTTTAATTAAATGTACAATCAGATAAAGCAAAACATTTCCTTTCATGTTCAAATGAACATGAGAGGATCATTATCCTTTTTGTTTTCATTTTGGCTTATGTTATTGGTACCCCTTAAAAAGCCGTTTGTACCCCCCTGGTTTTTCCGGTTTTTTTATTTTTATAATTTTGTATATGTTATAAAACTGTGACACGGAAAATACGGAACGAAAAATATAAAGTTTAACAGGTCAAAAGTATGAAACTATCAAAAATTACGGAACAAAAACTGATAAAAAAACTACGTTGCACTGTAAAAATGAAGGTACAAAAAGAATCTTTGTACCTTTTTGGTACTTTCCGGCGGGCCAAGGGGGTTACCAATAGTAGCACCCTTTCATTTTAGGCCTCACAATCATTTGACTGGCCGTTCAGAAGGTAACGGGACCCTCTTTAACATGTGCAAAAGTTAGAAAAATCTTTTTTATATTTGCATTTTCTTATTAAAGCACTACATTAATAGTTGTTAAGATCCTGATTAAGATTTTACAATTTTATGATATCACATAGCAAAAACGATTTTGAACCAGGATATTTTTTGGTGAAATGATGACATATATAACTCCAAAACAATATTTACATCTTAAGTAACTTTTAAAGGAGAATGACAAACTAACACCCAATAAAAAGCTACAAACAAATAAGAAGCGGAGACTTGTTGCAATACAAACTATGAATTGTGAAACATATACAAAAATAGGCTCAACACTTAGATCACCATTTGCACCAAGCGCCTAAGGATATACCAAGACTATGATTTACATTTCCCCTTTGCAAGATTATCTTGAAGCCTTGATATAGCATCATCATCACATAAGGCTTCAAAATATCTTTTTAATTTCTTAACAAAAGAATAAAAACTACAAAATAATGAAATAATTCAATGGTGTTACAGGAAGAAGAAGCAAGCGATTATTTTTAAGGTAGACTTCGAAAAGGCTTACGATTCGGTTAGATGGGATTTTTTAGACGATGTTCTTAATAAATTCGGCTTTGGTAACAAATGGCGTGGCTAGATTCAAAATTGCCTTAAATCATCGAAAGGTTTTGTTCTCGTAAATGGGAGCCCGACGGCTGAATTTCAGTTTCATAAAGGACTGAAACAAGGTGACCCTCTCTCACCCTTCCTTTTCATTCTCATCATGGAAACTTTACATTTATCTTTCCAACGTGTGGTGGACGCTGGCATGTTTTCGGGGATAAACATTAGCAATTCTGTAACTATTTCTCACATGTTTTTTGCGGACTACGCGGTTTTTGTGGGGAAATGGTGTGACCAGAACGTTGACACTTTAGTGTATGTCTTGGATTGCTTTTACCGTGTTTCGGGCCTTAAAATTAATATGAGAAAAAGCAAGTTGTTGGGCGCACATGTGGATGATTATAAGGTTATGCATAGATTTGTATAATATTCAAAATGCTATTAAGAAAATGAAATTATAGTAAGATTTTAAGATCCTTATCCGATCTTATAATCTCAATCTTGCAAAGACGAAAACAATCATGAAATGGTTCTGATCTTGAAAACTTTGATAGAGATATATTGTCTACATATTAATTATTTTATATGTTTATTTTATTTTGGCCGGATTGTGTGTTATTGTCATGGTTCTAAAAGGCGCGTTATGGCGCTGCAAAGGCCTCGCAAAGGCGCGAGGCGTGACCTCCACGCCACGCAATAGACCAAGGCTTGGGCTTAAGGCTTGACGTGATATTAGGAGTAAAAAAACGTGATGAGACGCGATAAAACATGATGCGTGAAAGCTTTTTTGAATTCAATTTCGATAAAAAATCGTATTTTTATATATAAATAAAAAAAATTACATGCAAAGATTGTTTCTTGACTTTATTCCTTATATATGACACTTTTGGTAAACTCAATATATTTGTAATATGATATAAATATATAAATTTATAAATATTTTCATATTTTGTGCCGCTTTAAATCACGCCTTAAAAACGTCATGACTCGTCATGACTCGCAAAGGCGTGAGGCTTGGCCGTACCGCCACGTCACGCCTCACGCTATTTATAACCTTGGTTATTGTCGATGCTACTGATGTTGTGGTACTAGGGTCATGTTTGGCCGTACAGTCACGTCACGCCTCACGCTATTTATAACTGGTATGTTGATCGGCTAACACTTCATCTCAAAGATTATATATGAAAGGCAATACTGAGTTTTTGCTACATACTCATGAGAGTACGATTCTGTAATTGATTTACAAAGTTCTTTCATCAAAAACAGCTAATGTAACCTTTGTGGATTATGACTCGACTCGAAGTTGCATCATACAAGAATTAAATTTAAGAAATGGCTAAAAATCATAACTTTCAACTACTAAAATATTTTTATTTGTTTAAAAACTACTAAAATATTATGGTATCGAAATGATACTGAGTATGTTAATCATGATTTTTTATGTGGATGTCGAATTGCTTATCTTGAGATTTAGAAAGACATGACTATTCGTCCTTCGTAAAAGAATCTGTCAATAAAGTTTTAAAACGTCGAGTCATGGGAACTATAAATTTTAGATATCATGATTAGTTGAGAAATTCATATGAAATTTTAACTCACTTTGGATTTGAGATTCTCTCTAGGTCTGATTTTTTCACTGAACTTTCTTTCGTAGCGAGTAATTTGCAATTTTTGATCTTGAATCGAAAGATATATAACTGGAAGTCTATAAATGAAAAAGAGGTGAACATTGTGGACCAAATTTGTAATGGCATGTTTACTTGGGGGCTAAGATTGTATTGCCTCATTTACTTGGATACTAAGATTGCAATTTCAGTTTTGTATTCCAGAATAAAATCAATATCTTAGAAAAGGGTTTTGCTAACCAATGCCAAGTTAGTGTGTAATTAATATACACAAATTTTCTGAATTAACATAAGATGCATTAAATACACATTAAATAAACCTATAAATTGTTATATTTGAACATGATTTTGACTTAAATGAATCAGAATTTAATGTATTTTTATGTTAATTAGGAAAGTTTGTGTATATTAATTGCACACTAACCTCTGCTTAGTGAGCATTGGTTAATAAAACCTCAAAGTTTGTGTATATTAATTGCACACTAACTTCTGCCCAATGAGCATTGGTTAGCAAAACCCCTTAGAAAACTGTAACAATTTTTTTGGTAAATGATAGGTTATAAAGACCCCTCTTTAAAAAGTTATTTGTATATTTCTTTGTTTTTTTATTTTTTTTTTTAATTTTGTTTATATTATAAAACCGTGAAACAAAAAGTGCAGAAAAAAAAAATTACTAAGTCAAAAACATTAAACTGTCAAAAAGTACGGAACAGAAACTGATAAAAAAAATGTGTTGTACTATAAACTGGGGGACACACAGAATGAAAGGTACGAAACATGAGTACTTTTGGTGGGCCACGAAGGTACTAATAGTAGCACTCTTTGAGTAAATTGAGAAGACTTATGTTATTTGTACCCTCCCCTCCTCCTAAAAAGCCATCCGTACCCCCCCCCCTCCCCCCCCATGTTTTTTCCCGTTTTTTTCACTTTTTTTATTTTTATAATTTTGTATATGTTATAAAACTGTGACACGGAAAATACGGACTGAAAATTATAAAGTTTAATAAGTGTTAAGTTTTATAAGATTCTTGAACAGACAAAGATGAATCTCAATTCAATCAAAGATTACCCCAAAAACTTTTATTAACACAAAAAAGAATCAATCGCTCTAGGTACTATGGTAGATTCTTTGATATTATTATCAAATAGTTTCTATTATACATAATACCCAGAACCCATAAACAGATGATCTCAATCACCCTAAATGAATACAAGAACAAGATCGTTAAGACTTGACAAGAATATTGTGTGTGTGCGTTTTTTTTTTATTGATAAATGAAACTAGAGCATGAACTAACGATTTATACTCAAGCAAAGCACCTTCCACAACTTGATACCTTTAGCACTTGGAACGTTACACTCTAGACCCTCAACTCCTCAGAGATGCATCCTTAAACCAAAAATAAAACCTGCCAACAAACACATCTAAACCATCTTTTCACAATCTAGCCCTGAACTTATTTCCAGGCAAAAGATCATCATTTTAACATCCCCCCTTGATCTTAGCCTGGAAACAGTCAAATAAACCCATTTGGTTAACCAGCTTATTATGCTGAAGTTTATTCAACCCCTTAGTAAAAATATCAGCCGTTTGATCTGCTGATCCAATTTTCTGTGTCCTCAAGACACCAGATAAAATTTTTTCTCTCACAAAATGCAGATCAATCTCCAAATGTTTAGTTCTTTCATGAAATACAGGATTTGCAGCAATCTTAATTGCTGCTTGACTATCACAATACATAGTCACAGGCATAAACTGTTCCCAGTTCAGATCCTTCAAAACTTTAAGAATCCAAACAATCTCTGAAGTCACAGAGGCCATTGCTCTGTATTCAGCCTCTGCTGATGACTTAGAGAGGGTATTTTGCTTTTTACTCTTCCATGATACTAAAGAACCATTAAGACATACAAAAAACCAGTTACAGATTTTCTAGCTGACAACACATTTAGCCAACGTCTGCACCAAAAAGGCTTTCAAGGAAACTTGGGTTGCTGACTATTGTGATTTACCCCATACCGGATTTGTTTTTAATGTTATCTCAATACTTTGAATGCAATTTTAAGATGTGACTTAAGTGGTTTATGCATAAACTGACTTAGCATGGCACAAAATAAGATATATCGAGGCTTGTTGTATGAGTAGGTAAATCAATTTCCTTAATAAGCTTTTGGTATTCAGTCAAATTATCTATAACAGGATCTGTACTAGTAGGCTAGTTGAAACAACCAAGTTTGTGTCAAGAGGTAATAGTAGAGAAGGTTTACATAGCTAAACAAACCAAAGTCAGATAAAAGATATAAGCAAAAATACTTTCTCTGAGACAAACAAAGCTTTATCAGTATCATTAAACTTCAATAACCATAAGAAACATATTTAAGCATACCAGATTTTTATCTTAAACTTAGTGTTCAGATAAGCTTTAACTTCGCGATATGGCCAAAGTTCATTTCACTATGTATTTATATTATCATCAACATAAACAATAAAGAAAAATGAAAGCTATTATGAATCAGTGTTTGTTAAACATGGAATAATCACTTTTTAATCCTGATGAATCCATAATTTCGTTAATCAAAGTCTGAGTAAGTTAGCATTCCTATTGTTCTACGGGGCCTTGCTTTAGCGCCTACAAGAGATTTTTTAAGTCTGCAAACTCTTTTGTCACCAGATTTTAAAAAACTCCTTCAGGCAAAGTTCATATAAACAGTTTTAAGTACAATTATACATATAAGAAAGCATTATTAACATCATGTTGAAAATTACACCAATTATTTTGAACGCTAGATTAATACACATCTACAGTAACTATTTAACAACAGGAGAAAAGGTTTATCAAAATCAATCCCTTCTTTGTGTTTATAACCCTTAAGCAATCATATTACATTATATTATCAATGTCACCACTTGATCTTATATTTAATCTTATAAAACCATTTTCCCCCAAATCGCCTTCCTACCTAAGGCAATTCAACAACTTCCCAAAGTATCGTTTACCTATATAAAGCCATCCATCCTCTTCTTTCATTGCTCAATCCAGTGCTGATCTTATACTAGCTTCAAAAAATTTTGGTTCAAAACTTTTATTTAACTCTGTTGTAAACAACTGTTTATTAGTATAAGATTAAATACGCTAATCATAATTCTTAAGGCCATATTTAACTTTAGATTCCACACAAAAATCATTTTATCTATTGGAAATACAGAAGTTTCTTTCAGACCTTCTTACATGAGGAGTACTAGTAGTTAGGAACGGATTCATCATATGGGCTCATATGTAGCAACAATGTCATCCTAGGAATTTAGTAGATGTAGGATCAAAGTTGCACCATTTCATTCCTCACTAGCCCGAACCATTGGAACCTTGTGACTGCCCACACATCTTTCACATTTTGGTCAAAAAGTTGGACTGCTAGTGTTTGGTGTATTGCTACATCAATTTGACCTTAGTATTAGTATGGTTATCATAATTGGAGTGTCAAGGGTTCTCATATACAACTTCATTTTAAAAAAGTTTTTTTATTATGATCCAAAACCCTGACTAGTCAGATTTTGTATTATGTGGTTGTCTAATCTTATAGGAAACACCTTCTCAAAGAATCTAACATCTCTAGAGAATATAAATTGTTCCCTCTCAAGACTATACAATTTATACCCTTTTTTAAAAGAAGCATAACCCACAAGAACACACTTTTCCGCCCTACTACCAAACTTATCATGCAAATTTAAAACTGTTGCATAACACAAACATCCAAAACAACTCTTAGATGATTTAAGACCTGGGTTTCTATAAAAACAAGTTCAAAAGGTGATTTCACTCAGCTCTGAAAACTAGGCAACTGTTATAATCAAGTAAGCAGCAGTTAAAATACATCTGACCACAAATTCAAGGGTAATCCCCACTGTGAAACATAGGGGACCTCTAGCAAACATTAAGCAGATGCCTATGTTTCCTTTCAAACCTTTACATTGCTGTTGGGGGTGTGTAAGCAAAAGTAGTCTGACTGTATAATTCAATTTATCAACACTAAAACTTAGTTAAATCTTTGATTACAAATCCCAGATCCCATTACGCTTCGAAATGCTTTATACCATCTTATTAAAATGTTTTTTAATCAAGTTAAATAGGTTAACTTACATCTCAAAATCCTCATCTTTTCTTTAGCTTATTATACCCAAACAGGACCTGTTATAAGTCATCAACAACAGTAAGAAAGAATCTATTCCTTCTTTACTAGTGACTTATATGGCCCCCAAAATATCAAGATGAACCAGCCGCAAGAACAGAAGATTGTGTTCGCTGAGTGAAAAGGTTCTTTGGTATGCTTGGACTTTTTGACAACATTTCACAATGATCTAATTCATTATTGTCAAAAAACAAGCTCATTATGGAGAACCTTTAAATAACTGGTCAGATGGAATGACCAAGCCTTACTTTGCCCATTTTACTTAGCCAAATAACAATTAGGTTTCTCAAAACCATTATTACCTTGCATATTATCATTAAAGTAATACAATCCATATATGTACTATCCATTCCAGCACTTTCATCTCCTTCAAATCCTGGAGGGAGTACACATCAATTATCTTTATTAAAAGCAATTATTAAACCACTTATCCTTAGCCACTTTATGATCAGACATCAAACTCAAAAGTATGCAGGAAAACTACCAACACCATTTCATACAAGGTTAAGTTTTTGCCTCAACACCATATCACAACACTTGTTATCAATGCCTCAGTTCCCTTTCGGGATGTGTGAAAACCTTTTTAACAAGGTTGGAAATATTAATAACATTAACAAAAAATTATCAGTGTATGTTAAAATGCTTGATTAAGCCTCCTGATTCAACAATGAACACCAGCTTTAACAGATGAAGAGTGCATTTGATTGTTGTGAGCAAAAGAACATTTTGAAATTTTTATGAAAAAAACTGCTTTTATTAAAAATAGTACCTGCCATATTGGCCTGCACTCCTTTTCCATTATTCAAAGAATTATCTTTGATCAAAGATATGATTTTGGACAACTGATCATCAGTGAAGGTAGACGAACTACTAGAACCGACATAATTATTATTGATGAACCTTCTATTAAAATTCTGAGCACTTTGATTACCCTGATTGTTAGTGTTATTATTATTATTCCTTTTTCCAAAATCAGCAGGGTAACCAATAAGTTTGAAACATCTATCAATAGTATGCCCATTAAATCCACAATGTCCACAGACAAGCTGAGGACCACCATTGGTTCTCCTATTGCCACTAAACAGAAGGTCTAGTCACATTATTTTGGTTCCTTCCACATTAGAAGGGAGTTTACTGAGTTAGGGGTTCTTGATTAAATCCCTATCTATTCACAGGAAACTTGTTAAAAAACACAGAGGACTGAGACCTCTGAGAGGTTTCCCACAGCAGGAATTGTCGGAAACAAACTCTTTGAAGATTCCTCATTGAAAAAATGATAGCTTATCGCAATCTACATCAGGTTAGGTCTCTAGATAGAATATTACTCCGAATTTGCATATAGAGTCATCTAGCCCATTAAGAATTGCATAAGTTTCATATGAGCATTATGCTTTTTAAAATCTTCTAGCAGCATGACACGTTACACTAGGTAACTGAACTACAGATGGATCAACTGTTTTTCCAAAAGGCATTAAGTTTATTGAAAGTAATCAGCAATAGAAATACATTTTGCCTTAAGGAATATTAATCTTATGATGCAGTTAAAAATAGTAAAAGGAAACCTTAAACAATTATCATACGTCTCTTTCATTTATCCCCAAAAAACTGTTTGGCCCTTTTAGAAAAGATTTGTCCCAAAAACAATTCCTCTGATATAGAGTTTAAAATCCATCCCAAAACAATTGCATTTACTATGTCTTGGATTGTCTACCCAAAAACTTTCTATCTGTATTGGATATTTACAAGTTCCATCTAATATCCAGTTTTATTTTTGACCTTTTAAAGCAAGAAGCATGGCGCAAGACCATACTTGATAAATTTCGTCCCTTTAAGCTTACTCGGACAACAGTTAAAGTCAGCAGTGTCATTAGGATGCAAATTTAAGTGCAGAGGACTACCTCATATCAAGGTTTGCTAATGAGGGTAATCATTATCAATAATCTTCTACCCATCTTCAAAATCATATCACATCAGATGAACCATGGAGAAGACATTATGAATCAACTAACAAGAAATTATGAACAAATAACAAACAAAAACCAGGAAAAATAACACATCTGAATCAACCAAGTTCCTGGCTTCCACACCATTAATGGAGGCAGGTCCTCAAAGGGAAAGATTTCAGTTATGGATCCAGATAATCAAGAAACAAAAAACAAATAAAGACAAGAGTGCGAGAGGTGTTACAGAGCACGCAATAATCCAAGCAGCGGAATATGAGTTGTTTCTTCTAGATTCACTTAGTCTAGAAGGCAACAACTCATCAATAATACCCAAGAAACAAACAATCCCTAACTTCAAGAATTAGGGAAAACCACCTCAATCGTCACAAACAACCAATATCCTTGACAATCAACTCACCAATTGATAATCAATCAAGAATCACCAAACCCTAATTTTTTTCAAAAAATTGGGGATTTTTATTAAAACAATAGATCTGATTAAATCAATAACCAATCCACAAGATTAACAACTTAATTGAAAAAGATTTAATTGATTTTAAAAAGAATGATATAAGAGCGAGATTTTGCAACCTGGCTCTGATACCATGTTAAGTTTTATAAGATTCTTGAACAGACAAAGATGAATCTCAATTCAATCAAAGATTACCCCAAAAACTTTTATTAACACAAAAAAGAATCAATCGCCACAGCTACTCTGGTACGATTCTATTGACTATATTATCAATAGTTCTATTACAACAAATACCCAGAAACCCAATAACAGATGATCTCAATCACCCTAACTGAATACAAGATCAAAGATCGTAAAGACTTGAAAGAACAATAGTGTGTGTGCGTTTTTTTTCTTGATAATGAACCCTAGAGATGAACCACGATTTATACTCCAGCAAAGCACTTCCACAAACTTGATACCTTTAGCCCTTGGAACTTTACACTCTAGACCCTCAACTCCTCAGAGCATGCATCCTTAAACCAAAAAATAAAACCTGCACAAACACATCTAAACATTGACACAATTAGCCCCTGAACTTATTTCCAGGCAAAAGATCATCATTTTAACAATAAGTCAAAAGCCTGAAACTGTCAAAAAATACGCAACAGAACCTGAAATAAAACTGCGTTATACTGCAAAAAGGGGGTACAAAATGAATCTTTTGTACCTTTTTTATACTTTCTGGCGGGCCGGGAGGTACCAATAGTAGCACCCAATTGAGAAACGCATTACGTGTAAAACTCTACAAGTAAAACTTTAAACCTATGCATAGAAGAAAGTTCCATTTTTAGTTGTACATGACGCCGTATTTTGGGGAGCGTAAGCGATGTCATGTCACAATGTCACGGCTTAATTTCATGCATTTTCATTATATGTTTAGATAACATGAAGCTTGAGTTTTATTAATTCACGCATCACTGATATATGTGTATTTTTGTGTGTTTAAAAGTCTCTTTGTGATGAAGGCACGCGACTAGCGAAATTCATAAAGCGGCCTTAGTTGTATATTATACTTTTTTATGATAGAAAATAAAAAGTTTAAAACACCACACAACAAAACCAATATGATGTATAAATTTTGTTTAGTTTAACATCAAGTACCTTTCTAATAAAGTAATGCCAAATATAAAATTAAAAGTTTAACTACTCCATGATTCTTCCCAGGTTGTATAGGAGGGTGTCATTATGACATAAACAGACTTTTCTCAAAGTCAAAATCCTATTTTATAATGTCTCTTTCTAGTTTTAAAGTTGTTAATAAATCAAATCAAGTTTTATCACATGAAGTTCTTTTTGAACAATTAACCTAAATTAGTGATAATTTTTCTCGTTTAGCATAAAGTTGGATTAGTGATAAGTTGTAAGCTCAGGTAGAAAAACTCATAAACTAATTTATAAGCTTATCAAATCAAAATATTCAAGTATAATATAGTTTTTCAAAGAGATTTATAGGATCATGAACGTGGCGGCGTTTGGACAAATTTTCTACGAGGGTCGAAGGGTAATGATGAAACTCAGGAGGGTCAAATCATAATTTATTTAGATATTTAAGGTTTATAACATAAATTATGCATTAGTAAAAAGGTATACCATGCAAATATGACAAATCCTAGAGAGGCCATGGCCCTTCGCAGTCTCCACATAGCTCCGCCTATGATAGTGATTGAAGCGAGTTCTACTTGGTTCAACAGCGTTAGCCAAGTACTTGACGTTGTTGGCCTTTGCAATTTTAAGCTTGGCGGTTAACGATAGAAGGGATAGCAAAAGAATGAATGCGTAACAATTAATCCATCTGCACACAATATTTTACAGCAAACAAGTTCTGTTTAATTTGTTTGACACCGAAATTGGAATACCAGACACCAACTTGTCTAATTCAACCTGACCGAATTTTTACACTCCGGCTAACAACGCTGTTAAACTTATATACACAACTGCACTATGTGTCGATAAAACTTACACAAAACTAAAAACTGCGCACTTTTCGTAGGAGATATTAATTTACATGAAAATTAGATTGAAGATATTTAGGATGTGAGCGTCTACAGCATCTGCAACGGCATGATCAAGGTGATCAAACATGGTCCACTCGTTCCTTCTAGAAGTATATCATATGTGTCTTGATCATAAGTTATTTGATCATTCTTTCTTGAGCTTGTGAGTTTAATGGTAAAATGGGCTTAACGTATGTGTGTTCTTCCGAAAGACGAGGCACCAATTTCACTCTCGGTATTCTGCATAACATTAAATATACATATGTATTAGAGTCAAATGTGTTGCGTTACAACTAACAGAGAAAACAAAATCGTCTGCATTAAATAATGGGTGGAATTATTAAAGGTAAATTTAATAAAGTAGTAACGTCCTTTGCAAATTGGTTTCAATTTTTTGGTATTTGCTCCTATTTGGTAATTATATTCTCGAATTCTGGTAATTATAGTTTCTTTTTGGTCATATTTGGTGGTTACAAGTACGAAACTAGCTGGTATAAATAACTTTAACTACCAGGTTGGAACATAAATATGAAATATATACAATTACTGAATTAGACCATCTCGAAAAGTACATTGCTGATATACGGAATTTGCTCCAACTTAAAAAAGTGAAAGTCGACTTTTCATACGGACGGAGGGAATACAAGGTAGTGACCTGTGGTCGACTATATATTACCTGAGATTTAGGTGAAGGAAACACGTTCCAAAATCGAAGTGTTTCATCTCCAGCTCCCGTCACAATTGTCTGCAAAAAGCCATTATTCCGTGTAAAATTCATGATAACTGGTCGGAGTAAATTGTATAAATCGTCCTTAAAGTTTGGCCAAATTGCATGTTTCGTCCCAAACGTTACGAAAGTACAAGGATCGTGGGGAAACTTTTGGTGCAAGTATCGTCCTTGTGGGGAAATTTTTGGGGAAATCTTTGGTGCAAGTATCGTCCCTGGGGACGATACTTGCACCAAAGGTTTCCCCACAGGGACGATCCTTGCACTTTCGTAACATTTAGGACGAAACATGCAATTTGACTAAACATTAGGGACGATTTATGCAATTTACTCTAACTGGTCGCTAAACTTATGACAACAAACAGAATAAAAAAAATACCTGTCCGTCCGGTGAGATTGCAAGGTAGAGGACTCTATATGTATGCCCAGTAAGTGTCGCAAGCTGCATTGCCGATTAAAAAAATTAAATTAAAGGAAGTTATCATAAACTGCACAAGTATGTGAATGTACTGCGAAAAGTAAAAGGTGGCAATTTTGACCCATTTGCTTTTGAATGGTAAAAATGCAAAAACGTATTTAGCAAAGAGGATGGGTCAAATGGGTAGATTCGCGCAAAGTGCATTATCGAATTTTAATGTACTGGAAACATTGGCCACTTAATTAAGAAAGCATATTCTCACTGATTCTTTTTTTACAAGTATTTCGGGTCAATCCAAACTCTTTCAACCCGTATGTTTGACTCGAACCCATTTCAACTGTAACAATCCCCACGTGACCAACCCATTTAACATCTATACTACAGGGCGATTTAATAATTTAGCAACCTAATATAATGTTGACCATCAGCTAAACATGGTTATCTCTATTCTCAAGCTGAATATTATAGTAAAAAATATTGTTCAAATTGGTGAACCCCGATCATTGTTCCTTTAAATAACTATATTGTTGTGAAAAAATGTTACCTTGGACATAGTAGGGTATCTCCAAACAATAATCTGGTTTTGGGAATATCCATGGGTGCTCACGAGTTCATTCACATTCTTTGACCATACGAGATTGCATACCTGCCATTGTAACAACACAAGGAGTTAGCAGTCTATTTTTTTAAATGTCTAAACTAACTTTAATGATGACAGAAGATGATAATCTTATGACCCAAGATCCATATCAGGCATTTTCAGTGATTGTTTTGTATGATGGTAATGGATAACTTCCGCTAGAATTTCATCAAAAAGGAAATGTTGCGACAAATTTGGAACATCCCGAATTTGATAGTTGTTGCAATGTTCAAGGAACCAAAAAGGTAATGGATAACAAAATACAAGACTTCTGAATCCAATAAGCATGATCATAATTTACACATTAATGAAATGTAAAGTACAAGAATGTTACCTGGCTACCGGTATCCATGCAGCTCAGGTGAGAATTAGTGGTTGTGTTCCAAAATCGTATACATCGATCTGCAGTACCTCCACCAGAAGCTAAGAGTCCATGAACATGTGGAGACCATGCAATTGCTTTCACAGCAGCCGTATGCTCACAGTATTTCAGGACAGGTTGTGTCGAATGTTGGTTCCAAACAAAAAGCTGCACGAAATCGAAAAATATAAGTCATTAATTACTCACCCAAAAATAATAATAGGAGATATGTAAATTAATTACTTACCCTGTTATCATTTCCACCAGATGCTAATTCGCGATTATCATATGACCACTTGAGTCCGCATACCTACAATTCACGTGTCAATAATTGAGATGATATTATAAGAAAGAAATCATGGGCAGTGTTAAAGAATTTCTATAGTAACAAATAAAAGATTTACATGATGTAAAAATAGCTTACCTCTGATTTATGACCGTTTAATTTACTAACAAAATCTTCTTGTGCACGAGGATCTCGTTGAAGAATACTTTTATCTCGACTTCCTGAAGACAACATAGACGAACTCCAAGCTAAAGCGCCAACACGTAATCTATGTCCTTCCATTGTTCTTACTCTCTTACAACGAGCAGCGTCCCAAATCTGGAACAAAAATAACACCATCATTCATTATGCTAAGATTCAACCATCACGTTTAAGTATATATAACAGAACAATACCATAAAATTATTCACATTACCTGAACTTTACCGTTGCTAGTCCCAACAGCAAGACTAGTCCCCCGTTGTGCCCACCCAACCGAACACACACTATCATCATTTCCCAAATCACACAACTTCGTTACCTGCATTTGCATTAAAGTTTAATTATATATTATACTAACAAACAGATGTATATGTAGACCTTAAAGTTTGAAATTTACCTTACTGCTGCAAGCATTCCATAAATAAACACAATTCCCCAATCCAACAGCCAACACGTTGTGAGAAGACCAATCAACAAGATTCAAATAAAAGTCATCTTGCAACGCCGGTGCATCCAAAACCTAAAACCAACACAAAGTCCAACATACCCACAAAAAATTAGTGACAACCCAATACTCAACAAATATAATATTTTCTTTTTTAAATCAACCAAAAATCACAACCCACAAACTATTATCCAAAAACTAGCATAATGTGTTATGATCAAAAGCAACAAGTTTATGGTGTATGAACCAAACAACTTGCCAAATTTACAAAGTCTCACTCGTTAATTACCAAAAACAATCACATGGCTATTCTAGAGTTCTAGTCCTAAAAAATATAAGTATCAAATAAGAGGGTCTTCGGGGTTGCCGCTGTGAGCTACCGCATTCAGTAAAAAAGAAGTTGATTAGTCTCTTCTTATTCATCCAAGAAGAAAGACAGTCCTCTCAACACTAACGAGGGTCCCTTCCCGGCCCCCCGGCTCTCCTCCGACCTCTTTTCTCGGCTCCGATTGAGCCTCTCTCTCACCAATCCCCTAGTTGCCACTCTCTTGTAAAACAACCGGATAATCAGAATAAAGTGTTGCTGGCATGTCATTTTGGGTAACTATGTGATTATCTAAGTTTTCATCTAAGTTTTCTTAGAAACAAAAACAGCAAAAAAACAGTTTTCTTCAGTGAAACGGATCAAACACAATTCCAAAACATCCCCTAAATTACCAAACCCGTTTTCAAATTCAGTACGATCACCAAAACAAACCACATTGCTATCCAAAATTTCTAGTTCTAAGGAAACAATTATAATCAAGTTTATTTTCTTAACTATTGCTAATCTACTAAATTACCAACATTTAGAAAACTATCCAACAAATTATCGAGCACAATTACCAGAACAAACAATAAGAGCGTCTCAGGGACTGCATTTTAAAGTAGACTATCCAGTTTTTACATTTGCAAAGCGTGGATAATCAGAAAAAAATGTGGAAAATCACTCGAGATAACGTGATTTCCCACGTATTCATAGAAACAAAAAACATTGAAAAAGCAAGTTTCTTTTGTAAAACGGATCAAAAGCAATTCCAATACATACCACATTACAATTCCAAATTTCTAATCCTAACGAAATATCATAATCAAGTATATTTTCTTAATTTTTGCTAATTTACTGAATTACCAACATTTAGAAAACTATCGGACACATTATCCGATTATTGCATTTGCAAAGATCAGAAAAAAAAATGTGGAAAATCACTTGAAATAACGTGATTATCAACGTATTGTTAGAAACAAAAAACAGTTATAAAAATAAACTTTCTTTTGTAAAACGCAATTCCAAATATCCCCTATATTACCAAACCTATTTTCAAAATCTCCAAAGTTAGCAACACCTAATAAACTACATATAATTACCGGGCCGGACAGTACAATTACCAAAACAAACAATCGTAATAAAAAAGCATCTTTCTTTTGTAAAACGGATCATCAAACGCAATTCCAAAACATACCACATTGCTGTTCTAGATCTCTAGTTGCAAGAAAATATCATAATCAAGTCTATTTTCTTAACTATTGCTACAACAACAACGATACCCAATCCCGCCAGAAGCACAGTCCGGGGGAGATGACCTACTAAATTACCAACGTTTATCGAGCACAATTACGAAAACAAACAATAACAATAAAAAGGCAACCTTTTTTTTGTAAAACGGATCAAACGCAATTTCAAAACATACCACATTACTATTCTAGATTTCTGGTCCTAACGAAAACATCACAATCAACATTTATCAAGCACAATTACGAAAACAAACAACGAAAAAAGGGTCACCTTATAAGGAGATCTAGGGACTTTCCGAGGCGCCTTAACGGGACTATTAACAACACCACCACCAAAACCACCACACTCGTCACCCGAAAACAAATCCAAACTATCCAACTTCACTCTAGTCTCACTCTTAAACCTAAAAATATTCCTATTCACATTCCCACCATTAAACACCCCCCTCTTATTCCCATTACTATCCGGTGTACAAAACCCTTCGAGATCAGACCCAAACAAAGCTTTTCGCAACAACGCGCTATACGCCGAAGAAGACGACGTCGTTTCTTCATTAGATGATGACGTGGCAGGGGTTTGAGGGGGAGTGGTGATGTTGAAAAGGTTGAAATTGGAAGCGGATCGAGATGGGATGAATCTGTCGGAGTAGATTGTGCGGGAGGGTGATGGGTGGTAGTACGGTGATGGTTGTTTTTTAAGGTTGTTCTTGTCTGTGTTGTTGTTCTTCATGTTTGATCAAGATTTGGTTTCTTGGGTGGTTGGTCTCTTTTAAGGATGTTTGTGATGGTTTTATGGTTTTTTTTTTACCGGGAAGGGAGGGAGGTAAAGTGTAAATTTATAGGGATTTCCCGGGAGATTGTTACTGGGTTCTTTTATTGTTGGTTGGTTACCTTGTATAGCCAAAAAAAAAAACCTTTAAACATGAGCCCCACACATAAGCCCATATAAGAAAAAAAAAACAAACTACTAAACATGAGGCTGAAAAAATAAAACCACACAAAATAAAAAAAATAAAAAATAATAATGGCTCGCAACTATGCGAAAAAAATTAACAACCCGCAGAATGAGTTAAAACTACGTCGTTTTGACGTTGTTGCTACAGTAACCGGCCCATTTGACAATTTTTTTTTTTTTGGTTTTTCTTTTTCTTTAACTTGCTAACTTAAAAAAAAAATTGCTCGGCACAAAATATGAAACAAAATTATAAAAGTACTTATTTATTCAGATCAAAAAATATCCGCGACATGAGACCAAACACATAAGCCCATATAAAAAAAACAAACTATTAAACATGAGACCGGAAAAATAAACCCGCACAAATTAATATAAAAAAAATTGTTCGGCACAAAATAGGAAAAAATATTACAAAAGTACTGACAGATCAAAAAATACCCACGACATGACGCCTAACACATAAGCCCATATAAAAAACAAACCTTTAAACATGAGGCCCAACAAATAAACCCATATAAAAAAAACAAAGTATTAAACATGAGACCGAAAAAATAAACCAGCAAAAAAAAAAAATTAATCCCCGCAGCATCGCGCGGGCAATCACGCTTGTTGTTACTATATTCTATATGGTAGGTTTGGATTTTATAGAAGTAGTATATTTAGTTTTTATTAAAGGTGGAAATTTATTTTGATGAATATATATGGAAAGACCTTTTAAAGAGTCAATTGCATATGTATTTACTAAAACTTGCATATTTGTATATATATCTAAAACATGTTTAACTTACATTATATAAAACTTGTGTTTTAGAGAAATATGCAAATATTCAAATTTTAGTGAGTATATATGTAATTCCTCCATTTAAAAAAACTTCAACTCTTTTGTAGAACGACATGTCTTCACATGTTTATACCTTTTAGATCACACATAATATTTTATGAATGTTTTTTAAATGATCTCACAATATATACACGACAAATATATCTTACATGTCCTAATCAAGACTTGAATTCACAAACATTTGGTTGAAGAGTTTTTACACAACATGAGATATCATCGGAACGCAAACCTTTGGGTTATTTCACGAATGTATTTAACAAGACTTGACTCACAACATATTAGTTGATATGCCACTTAGATATAATTGTTTACGTATGGGGTGTAAAACGTGATTATGAGTTGTTTTGGGATGGTTGTGTTGTTCGATTTCCTGTATAGAATGGTAAAGACCCAGTTATGATTGAGAATGAAGATTAGGGTAACACTCAAACTAACCAACTGTGTATATTAATAAACGTGTAAAATATGAAAGAGAATGGCCATTTGCATGTGTGTGATACCTGTCTATTTATAGAAGGATGTTTAGGGTTTTAGGGATGAACCCCATGTGGATGATCAACAACTATGAACGTACATGTCATGTGTTAAGCATATGATGGACATACAATGATGATAAAGTGGCATTCCTTATTTGGCTTAGTACGGTTCGTACATGATCGTGATTGCCTTGTCGTGTTTCTCCTACTGTCACGTTTCATGTACCGTTCGATAACTGTTTGTGCCCTGGGGACGCTTGTTTGTTTTATTTGACTTATCTTAAGTGTTGATAATATGCCCAACTTTGGTTTATGATTAGCAGGCTCGGGCCACTTATATCCATACGCTATCAACAAGTAAACTAAAGGCTTTAGGTATCTTAAAGTGTATTATAAACAAGATACTTATGTGACAGACGACAATTTCAAGTTAACGTTTATTCATAAACTAAAACGTTTTATTCTAAACAAGTAAGTAATAGACTTTACGTATAACCGTTAGGTTATCCCGCGCATAACGAGAACCTCTTTGGACGTTTTACGTCACTAGACTAAGGCTTAGTCAGCACTAAGCAAGCAAATTATCATTCTCATGGCATGATTTTATAATCATATGCATTCGGTTTCACTCACTTTACGTACATTTTCATTTTTGTATCATTTTGCATGCATGAACCCAATTCACCACCTTTACCAATACCCCAAAATATTTAAACACTTTCAAAATATCTCATTTCCCTCCTCTTTTCAAGCAACATTGTCATAAAATGTTTTCTCAACCTACAAAGAACACCTTGTGTAAAACCTTAAACCACCATGCCATGAAATAGTCAACCACCATTGATATCCCTCCCCCCCCCCTTCTGGAACCTTCAAAGCCACAAAATTTTTTAGCTCAAAACACTTCCCCTCTTATACTTTGTGTTTTCCTTAGATACCTTATTGTTAATACATCATTTACTTACAACTTTCAAGAACTAGCTAGTTACATTCACTCTTTGCACTATAAATAAGGGACATTCATTGCCTTTATTTTATCACTAAGGGCACGTTTGGTAGAGAGAATTTCAGAGATAGAAATGAAAAGCAAGAGGGATAGAATATTTAGAGAATAGTATTCAGTAGAGAATTTTGTTTAATTCTAGTGTTTGGTAACAACGAAGACTTAAACCAGAGAAATGAAAAAAAAAACAAAATTTAATATGAAAGTACCAAAGTTTTTTTTGCTTATCCTATACCAGATATGATGAATTAACCCAATCCAGTAGTTTGAATACATATAACAAAATTGTTGAAAAAAAACTTGTGGCGAGGAACATATTTTACGATAGTAAACTGGTTCTTATAAATTATTTAAAATCTTGAAATACTTAATTATAATAATAATAATTTTAAAGATCAAATCAAAATAAAGTCAATTATAGATGAAACAAAAATTAAATTAAATGGCCCAACAACTCTAGATTGGTGGAAATTAACCAAGGTATATTAAAACTCTATAAAAAGTTTAAAAAACATCAATCTTTAGGCTCTTCAATTTCGTGTTGATAAAATGTAACATCTAATGAGATCTGGTACTACAACAACAAGGACAACAAGTTTCCGAAAAGTTTAAAAAACATTTATTGAAAATATAATAAAGATTGCAATTTCTCACAACCACAATCTGAATCGAACTAGACAACAAGTTCGCTTAAATAGTTCAACAGTTTTTGATAACAAACCAAAGCGGGCGGCGGGTTGGCGAGGACGTCGAAAAAAAAATGGACTGTGAAGGGAGGTGTTGAGGACTTGGGTGTTTTGTTTAAAGGTTAGTGTAAAGTAGTGGCGGATGTTCGTGCATATGTTCTTTTATACTCTCCTCCTTTTAAAAGGTAACAGGAACATTATGGTTGAGAAATTGAATTTCCATCCCAAAATGAGTGGAAATAAAAATACACTAGAAGCAACTCTCGAGAATTATAAACTCTCCGCCTTCCAATTTCTTTAATGTACCAAACAAGAGAAATATAAGCATTTCTATTTCTCTCCCTTATTTCTCTCTATCAAACACACCCTAAGGGTATTCTAAGGAGTTGCAAGGGTTTAATAGCCAACAAACTATGGTTTTATAGCTTTCGGGTTGATGTATTCACTTCGCGACCATCATACTCATCCATATTTCGTGTAAGTGTCTCAAGAAACTCATTTTACTCTTATTTAGAATGTCATGCATTTTTTTCATATCACCCCTACTAGATTTTTCGTGTTAAAAGTTGATTTAAGCCTTGTTATGAAATAGGGTTTTCTGACCCTTCTTGTGAGCAAGTTTTGACTATCTTACTATACACTTTTTGATAAATATCTTTTAACCATTAGATACTTGAATGTCTTAGGAAGATTTCCACATAGGTTTTGTGGTCTTTGGAGTTGGTTAGGTATTTTAAAATGAAATTATACAAATTGGTTTGTCAAAATACTTAGTTGTTGACATACGGAGTCTATGTAACGACAAATTTGAGCGTCTTAAACGTTTTAATCAAGGAGTGTAATTAATGTGGTTGGAAAGCTAAGACATAAGCGCTACGTCTCAGCATTGTTCGTTGAAGATATTAAAAATTGAGTGATGTTATTGGTCTGTTTGAAGTCGAATGATCAATAATCTAATGGCATAACTAAGGTAGCGGAGGCCCTGTGCAAAAACTTGTGCAGTAATCAAATATGACGATTAAAGATATATTATACTAGCCGTTGAAACAAAAAAATAGGATTATAATGATCTAGCTTCAAGTTACAATTATTTACAACATACAATTAGATCACGTTAACAATTTTTATTAAAAATGATATTTGAGGCCTCAATTATATAACGAAATATACATTCTGAGGCCCCTAAATATATGAGGTCATGTGCGTAGCACACCTCACACACCCTCATATACGACTCTGTCAATAATTCTAGCAGGGGTTGTTTTTAGAACTAAGTGAGAAAAGTTTATGTTTCATTCTTTTCCTTGATGTTTTCACTTGTAAAACTTTATAAAACCTTAACACAAGTTTATATGGGTGATGTAACTTCGTAAAACTCATGTTCATATAGAACATATCATTGTGACCCTAAGGCGTCTTTTTGATTTAGCTCATATCGTTTTATGAAGCTTGCTTATTTACTCTCGTAGACCCTTGCACTTTCGTAACGTTTGAGACGAAACGTGCAATTTGACTAAACTTTAGGGACGATTTATGCAATTTACTCTAATAATGTGTGTTTGTGTGGGCGATCCTCTAGATCTCGCTAGTTTCAGTTCTTCTCAAACCATCCATCCTAATACATGAAGATCCTGCGTGCCTCCTTGATTCAACACCTTAGTTGTATCATTGATTCAACATCTCTGTTGAAGTGTGCCTCTCTTTTTGTATCGTTGGTTAGTTTCCTTTGTGACTTTTCTCGTCTCGTGAGCTCCATTTTTTATCTGTTTGTAGTAGTTTTTTGCCTGTCCCTTGCCATGTGTTCCCTTTGGTCCTCGGTTTTGGTGCAACCTTGTTGTGGGGTTAATTTAGAACTGATTCAATCGGAGTCTACTGTTGGGGCTTTCAGTCAGTTGTGGTTTCAAAAACTTTGTGCTCCCCACAATAGTTAGAATTCATACTGTTTTTGGGATTGTTTTCATAGTTGTGCTTGTTCAAAAATTGCTGTGGTTGTTGCGGTTTCGAGCCTTGTTCGTTGATGCTATAGTGTCGCGGGTTTCAAGCAGTTGGGTTGTTCGGGGTGATAGTGGTTTCGAGCAGGTCCTGTTTGTCCTTCGTGTAGTGTGTATCTCTCTAACGGGTGGGTTTCAAGCAGTTGGGTTGTTCGAGGTTCCTGGTTTCGAGCACGTCCTGTTTGATTCGTGCCGTTTGCATCTCACTTGCAGGTTCTGTTTTCTAGTTGTTCGGGGTGTTGGTTGGTGCTTGTTTTAGCGTGGCTGTGGGATCTTGCAACACTCAGTTTGCTGGTGTTTGGGGTTATCTAGTTGGGGGTATCTGTTTGGCATCCTTAGCTGTGGCTCCCCGTTGTGTTGGTTGGTTCGCGTTTTGGTCATAGCAGTTGTGTATCTTCAACATGCCTCTGTTATGAGTTCAAGCTGCCTTCGGAGCCATTAAAAACTGTTGTTGCTCTTGTTTCGTTATTGGAGTGTTTGTTCTTTCTCTCGTGGCTGTCGTGATTGGATGTAGGGGTGTTATCGGGTCGGGTTATCGGGTCATCGGGTCATGTCGGGTCGGGCCGGGTCATGTCGAGTTTCGATTTTTAAAAGCTCACCCGAAACCCGACCCGATAAGTAATCGGGTTATCGGGTTCGGGTCTTATCGGGTCGGGTGCTTCGGGTTATCGGGTTGACCCGACAACATTTTTTTTTTCAAATAATAAAAGACTTGTTAAAAAAAATATAATAAAAGATAAAGACTTGGGAAACAATTAAACATTGATAGCATGAGGTTCAAAACGAATTTTTAAATTTTTAAGTATAACTTTTATTATATTAATGCTTAATCTCAAACTTTAGATAATAGTAATGTCATGACACTCAAACTTTAAATATAATTTATACTCGAAAGTCACTATGATTACATCATGTAAATATAATTAAACAGTATATGCAATGCACACCAATAACAAACAGATAACAAACATTGGGCTAGGACAGTTGGGTTGTACATGAATTAGCATTTCAAACACACAGATAACAAACATTGGGCTAGGAGAGTAGAGCTAAAAAAAAAAAATCGGGTCTTATCGGGTTGACCCGATAACCCGATAGCATTTTTTAGCTAACCCGAACTCGACCCTATAACACTATCGGGTTCGGGTCAAAATAACCCGACAATAATATTTGACCCGATTAGACCCGACCCGATAAGCCTTATCGGGTTCGGGTTCGAGTCGGGTCAACCCGATCCGATTGACACCCTTGTACCTCAGCTCTTGTAATTATTATAGGAAAAGTCCAAAACATACATTGTAATTGAAAAAATTACATGTTTCGTCCCTATGGTTTATACCAAATATCACGTTTCGTCTCTATCTCATTTTAATTACACTAGGCGTCCTTAATTTTGAAACTGGTAACGCTGGTGGTCCTTATTTTGGATGGTCGTTAACTTTTCTCGTTACGTCTAATTATTAAAAGGGTATTTTGGTTTTTTTGCTCCTGTCACCACCATAAGAACGAAACGTGTAATTTTTTATACGAATCAACTTAAAAAAAAGACCAATTTTTTTCTTATTATTATTATTAGTATTATTATTACGAGCAATAATTAAATTTTTTTTTATACGAATCAAATTTAAAAAAAAATAATTTTCTTTTTATAAAAAGAATTTTAAAACAAAAAATTATATTTTTTTATTTCGGTTTCAGTTTACGAGCAATAATAAAAAAAATTAATTTTTTTTTACTTTTTTTTTATTTCGGTTTCAGTTTACGAGCAATAATAAAAACAAAATTTTAATTTTTTTAATTTTGGTTTCAGTTTACGAGCAATAATAAAAAAATCTTTAAAATTGTTTTTTAAATTTTTTTTTATTTTGGTTTTAGTTTACTAGCAATAATAAAAAAATTAATTTTTTTTATTTCGGTTTCAGTTTACTAGCAATAATAAAAAAATTAATTTTTTTTATTTCGGTTTCAGTTAACGAGCAATAATAATAATAAAAAGTTTTAATTTTTTTTTAATTCGGTTTCTGTTTATGAGCAATAATAAAAAAAATTAAAATTAAAATTTTTTTAGTTCGGTTTACGAGCAATTTTATTTCGGTTTCAGTTTACGAGAAGAAAAATAATAAGTCGCGGTGTTTTTTAAAAAATTTTAAAAATTGCTAGAACTAAAACTGAAGTAAAAAAAATTTAAATTTTTAATTTTTTTATTATTGCTCGTAAACTGAAACCGAAAAAAAAATATTAAAATTTTTAAAATAAGAAAAACTAATAATAATAATAATAAATTACACGTTTCGTCCCTATGGTGGTGACATGAGAAAAAAAGACCAAAATACCCTTTTAATAATTAGACTTAACGAGAAAAGTTAACGATCATCCAAAATAGGGACGGCCAGCGTTACCAGTTTCAAAATTAGGAATGACTGGCGTATTTAAAATGAAATAAGGACGAAACGTGATTTTTAAATAAACCATAGGGACGAAACATGTAATTTTTTCATTGGTATTATTTGCAAACTCATTTGAGGGTCAAATTGTAAAGATGGGATTCTTGCAAACTCATCTCAAAACACACGAATCTGCTTCTTGTGGGTGCGGATCAGAAAAAAAAGATTGGTGGTGTTGGCGGCATGTGGCTGTAAATGGTAGTCATTTAGAGTGGTGGATAAAGAATAAAGAAAAAGTAGATAAAGAAGAGTTGAATATAAAAAGAGATATAAGAGAAAATAGATAATGTAGATTTGTGGGTCCCACTAATATTTTAATGTAATATAATGAAAAGACGAGAATACCCTCCTATTTAAAGGTCAAATAAGTCAAACTGACAGGGTTAAGGGAATTAGACCAAAAGTGGAACGAAACTATGCGTTTTGGACCAAAACCAATTGTTTTTTGAATTTTGGACCAAAAGTGAAAAACGCACTAAACCACAAGGACAAAAAATGTACTTAACTCTTTACTCTCCTTTACTTTCTTCTTCTCTCTTAAAAATTTCAGAAACACATATTTTTTTAATTACTATCCCAAACCTTTCTTTTTCACTTCAAAAAATAAATTCGGGAACAGAATGTTAGTTAACGTTTCATATATCAACATGTTAATATATCGTATAAAGTTACTTGCGTTGTCCCTTTTTCAAATTACCATTATAATTTTCTCTCCTTGAACGATGGTACGGCTATCAACTAAATTCACAGTATATACCAGAAAGAAATGTCCAATAACTTGGCAACAAAGTGTAGACTTGTTTTTATCGTAAAGGAGTGACAATAAGATCTATATTCCTTTGTGACTTTGTGCACAGGGTGGAATGAAATCAAAAAATCAAAAAGTGATCGGGTAAAAAAAAAGGGTTCATGCGCCACTTGAACTTTGGTCGAGTGGTAAGTGAGTTCCCCACTAACCAAAAGGTTGTGAGTTCAAGCCTCGTTGAAGGCATGTGTGAAATATATAATTGTATTCTACGAGTAGCACATGACGGACTGAACCCTGTCATGTATCATGTAAGATGAAAGCGATAGCTTTACGTATATTATCGAAATAATATGACGACAAAGGCCAACACAAGAGACTTTAGCATGCAACATTTAATTTGAGCTGCACCAAGTAAAATTGTTTAAATATAAGGAGATGATAAAGTCTCATTGGCCACGGAGGTTCACCTGTCTTGACTCCGGGCTATCCAAAAAGATAGTCAACCCTGGGAATAGTCTAATGTCAAATCGGACACCCAGGTTATAAAAAAAAGCGGGAAAAAATGATAAAGCCTCAATTGCGTTTAGCAAAACTAAGTGTAAATTTGAAGTTAAATCCGAATCTAGAGTTTATAATTTGAGAGCTTAATTACCTTTTTGCATTTTTTTTATTAGGTTTTGTCGGTCAAAGAAAATTTGCATATTGAAGAAACTTAGGAAGCGTTTGGTTTGGGCCTTTTGTCCAACAGGTTTGGACTTAAGGTTAAAAAGATTGGTTGGTTACATAATATGGGGTAGAGATGAAAATCCAAACCGGTTTTTTAAAAAACCGGTCGAAAAAACCGAAACCGGTTTTTTAAAAAACCGTTTTTTTTAACCGGTTCGGTTAAATATAACCGAACCGGTTAGACCGGTTTTCGGTTTTTTTGCAATACCGGTTTTTACCGGTTTTAAAACCGGTTTTAACCGGTTTTTAAAAAAACCGGTTAAAACCGGTTTTTTTTTTTTTTTTAAATTTTTTTTTTTTTTTTTATAACCGTTAATAGTTTTTAAAAAAAAACCCGGTTTTAACTACTTGAGTACTTGAGTACACTAATATGTTTTTAAAAAAACACTAATAGTTTTTAAAAAAAAGTTTTTAAAAAAACACTACTTGAGTACACTAATATAACCGAACACTAATAGTTTTAAAAAAAAAATTCTTTTTTGACTACTTGAGTACACTAATATGTTTTCGGGTGATGGCCATGCCGAAGCTCGAAATGTATTAGTATTTATATATTTTTAGTTGTATAATTGTATTGTTTAAATAAAAGTTATGGTTGTATTTTTTTAGTATGTTTCCGGTGCAAATAAAAAGTTATGATTGTATTTGTTTAGTATGTTTCCGGTGTATTGTTTAATTAAATGTTTGATAATTAACAAGTTTATTAAATAAATGTTCGAAGTTTTAAATTCCGAAAAAAACCGAACCGGTATAAAAACCGATTCCGAACATTTATAACCGAAAAAAACCGAACCGGTAAAAATCCGATTCCGAAAATTTATAACCGAAAAAAACCGATTCCGAACATTTATAACCGAAAAAAACCGATTTTAAAAAAACCGATAAAACCGAAACCGGTTATTAGAAAAACCGGTTTTTTTAAAACCGGTTTTCTAATAACCGAAAACCGGTTTTAACCGATTTATTTGCATCTCTAATATGGGGTTTAAAAATGAGGGTGAACCCCACAAACAAAGGGATAGACGAATCCGCATATAATTGCCTACTTTCCACTGATACACGCATTAAAACATTTTTTTGTTTTTTAATTGTTGTTTATTATTTATCATTGGTTGTTTTCATAAATTTATGGCTCATATTTTTATATTTTTATTATTTAATAATAACTTTTACATTTTATAATATATTTTCTCTCTCATATTTTAAATCTAACTCCTAATCCAAATTCAAATCTAACTCCTAATCCAAATCCTAAACCTATCTACAAACCAAACGGACCCTTACTTTTTGTAGAATCATAAAGTTAGACCCTCACAAGTTTGTTGTTTGGCCCAACTTAAATGAGATGTGATAGTTTTTTTATGTTCTAACATTCTTGCCGTGCACAATACGCACCGAGTAGGAATGACAATGGGACGAGTTTGGAGCGGGGCGGCCATTCTTATCTTCAAGCCCGACTAGTAAATCATACTTCAAACCCGACTAGCAAATCACGCTTCAAACCTGCACCGATCCCCATTGGAATCTTTTGGAGGCGCGCCACTGGGGCGAAATGCTCCCCAAATTCGCTCTGATTCCTGTTAGGGATCTTATCGGAGCATCTTTTTAGACGCAATGCTCAACCAAATACATGTTGTTCCTCGTTTATTATTAGGGAAAATTCCCTAAAAGGTCCGAGTGCAAGAGTGTTAGTCACCTTCTCCCTCAAAAAATATTTTTAAGCCAAAAGAGTCCAGGGCGATTGTGCTTTGGGGCAACCACACCACAACACGCCATGTGTCCCTTATTTAATTATTAAAGTACATTTCGGGTACGTATTTGTTATGTTTGTATAAATTTTTGTGTATTGGGCAACTTGTACAATAAGGGCGACCGTATTTTGGGCAACTGGTTTTTTGGTCATTTTACATTTGTACTTTTACATAAAATAATATTATAGTACATGTTGCGACTTATACTTTTAGGGCAACTTGCACTTTTGGGCGACTTAAAGTACTTTGTATTTTTTAAAACTAAAAGATTTATTTTTTTATACCAATTTTTTTTATACCTGATACTAATATTAGACACTAATATTATTAAAACATACACCACACACAGCAACACACACTAAAACACACACAACGACACACTCAACCTCATGATGAACACCCATCCAACACATGTTCTTCTTCCCCCTGATTGTTCTTCATCAGATGAACAAAAACTTTAATCCTTTTTACCAATCCATCCATAACACTAATAGTAATCGAGAATCTAAATCCATATTCAAATCACAATGTCTGATTTATACGATGTCAAAATCAGTGTTAGGTCAAGTGTTAAGTTGCTTCTAGAAATTAAAGGTATTTTGTCAATGAAGCCGAATCGTGAAAACTTATTTAGGGATACTGTTTTTGGGCCGCGGTTGGATATTCAGTCTCACGAAAATGATAGCCATATGATGCGTTATATTTTTCAACATCAGCTATTTGTCCCTAACCTTCGACCTAATTGTCCTCCAATTATATTTCATATAGGGGATCATTGGTTAGAGTTTGGTCGGAAAGAATTTTTTTTGATTACTGGGTTTTGATTTGCCCACTTCTCTGAAAAACATGGTGCAATGAGTACTTTTTTCGATCGATATTTTTCAGAAAATAAAACAAGAAAAGGTTTTAAGAAAATAAACGGGTTTGATCTTTGGAATGTTCTAAAGATAAGCAAACTTTGGTAAATATGTTGGATGAAGATGCTGCTCGTTTGTGTTTGCTGATTGCAGTGAATTAGTTTTTATGGGTAAAGAGAAAAGGAATTTCTTGACGAAACATATAATGTGGTTGGTGGATGATTTAGATGCTTGGAATGCTTTTCCTTGGGGTGAATACATGTGGGAGAAATTTTATAATAGGACTGTAAATGTGGTTTCTAGACATACCGAACATCATTTGGCTCTGCTAAAGAAGAACCCAAATTTCAATGCCACATACAATTTATACGGGTTTGCTTGGGCATTCAAGGTTAGAAAATTGTTTACTGTTAATTATTGTTTAAAAGTAAACTAACTTATGTTTTGTATAATAATGCTTTGCGTGGTTTACTGAGAAAGCTTTCGGGAAAGTGGAAATTAGGTATCACAATCTTATACAAGGCCTACTTAACCTAACAATTTTGTCAAAAAACATATTCTAACCAATACTTAACAAAACACAATTTCTATACAATAACCTGATTATTTTGCTATAGATATGGATTTTGGAGAGTTACCCCAATAGTAAAAAATGGTGGTCTAAAAAGGCGAACGTTATCCCACGTGGTCTTGCTTGGTTAAAGGTTACAATGTTTGAGAAATCGGATTATGAAGAACTATTTGGACCGATAAACATAAAAGTCAAAAACTTTATTTGACATAACTCATTTGTTTTTCCATCATGTTGTACGTGAACAATATTTATATTTTTTTCTAGATGTCAAATCCAAATGTGCCCCTAATTGCAAGTCCTGAAGAGATGAGTCATGCATGGTTTAAGGATAGTGCTGAGTTTATTAAAGGCTTGGATGCTCAGGATGGTACATTTCTTCAAGATGACCAATGTAGAGAAAAAAGTATGGAACAGCATAACGGAATGTGTGGTGACACTGAAGATGGTACTTTTGTTCATAGGGTTGTTGGAAAAATTTGTCCTAAAATGAATCGAATGTCAGTTGATGATGGGGATGATGTTTTGGATTCACAAACAAAAGATGTTATTGAAGAAGCGTCAATGCTTCCAACCATGTCGTCAAATAGTCCACAAGCGAGAAATGCTGCAGTATCTGAATTTTTTTGCTGAATTTGATGCTCTTAAAAAGGAAGTTTTGTTGATAAACCAACACAAAGATGATGAGTTTTATGAATTGATAAAAAGATTTTCAAAGTTAGAGACTTCCTAAACTTTTGTTAAGTTTAAAAAATTATGTAGGTCCTTGGTATAGGATCTGACTAGCCTTTGTAAGATGATAGATAACTTGGATAAATCCAAATCAACTATATGAGAGACACTGACTATGAATATCAAGTGTTAATGCGGAAACTTAACACAAGAATTAAGAAGAAACAATAATTCTAAATTGCTATTAAGCTCTAATGCTTCTATTAATATTTCTCAATCACGTAGTACATAACATTGTGCCTTAGGGTTCCTTTTATACACCAAGGAATCCCTAATGGGCTTTACAAACGTGTCAAAGGATAATACATATCCTTTTCTAAGATATCTCCTAAGATATCTCTAAGATAACTATTACTATTCTGTTACATAAACAGACTTAACTATGAACAGAACTAACTATGACCAGTACTAACTCTAGTATTGCTAAAACTACCAGTACTAACTTAGTACTGCCAGACTTAACTTAGTACTGCCAGTATTAACTCAATACTATCAGAACTAACTATCACTACCAGACATAACTGTTATACTACCAGTATTAAGTCTGTTATAATCTATTTCCCAACAATCCTCCCCTAACTTGATCTTCACTTGTGAACTTCAAGTTCCTTCAATACATTCTTGATCTTTAAATACTTTAAGCTTTCTGAGAATGTTGTAAATAGAATTCTTCAAGTTATTCTTGATCTGCAATGCTTCAAGCCATCTCTTTTTAATCTTTGCAACAACTATTCTTCAAATTTCTTCAGCAATCCATTATATCAGCAACAGTAACAATGACAATATGTATTCTCTATGATGTTGTTGGAACATCAGGATATCATTGCGGAGTTTTTACGGTCCTTCCCGGTGGAAAGAATTAAGCAAGGAATCGGGTAGATAGATCATCCCATGTGGTGGTGGATCATGCTAGAAGGTATTCAATCCAATATCTAGCTTGATTGTGAAGGGAAAATTGAAATAAACGCAAGCGCGTTCTTTCCCTATTCTCACCGTCAAAGTCAAGTGAGTACACACATAAAACCCTAAATTCGGGTTCGTATATATAGGAAAAACACTGTGACGGCGTCCCATTTTAGTCGTGACGCCGTCATGATAGAGAATATTCTAAATAATGGAGCTGGTCTGTACTCTAACGCCATCGTGAGATCCAGTGACGCCGTCTTGGTCTTCTCTGTGACGGCGTCACGTTGTATTGGTGACACTATCTCTAGCTGTTGAGAACATTATCTTGATAGATGTTGGTGTAGGTCCGTAGTCTTGTCTGTTTCTTCTCCAAATGAGCCCAAGTCACGTGTATTTCCTCCAAATGCCTTCCAAATGCTAAATACCTGAAAAGGAACGATTAAGTACCTATTTTGGGCATAAATGCACGATTTAGGAGGTTAAACGACCCTGAAAAAGTGTATAAAATGACACCTCATCAAATACCCCTACACTTGGGATTTGCTTGTCCTCAAGCAAATAGGCTTTTCTACCTAGACAATAACAATATGAGGGGTCATTTTACCTACTCTTTAAAAATATTTTACAACACAACCTTCTAGACCTCGTAATTAAAAGCACGAAAAGTATACACTAGCACCTCACATAAGTGTTTGGGATTCTCTCTTTCACTCGGGTGTATAATAAATTATAACATAAAGGGGGAAACGAAAAATCAACACTCATTACCTGTCATAGCATATAAATTACCATAGGCTTGGTAAATGATCAAACCTCCACCGCTAGGTGCAAGTATTATTCATTACTATCTAAGAGGTCTTTTAAAGGGTTGTGGGGTGTAGGTGTAAGATAACATATAATGGAAACGGAAATGGATGGGATACATTTGGGTGGCTTTGGGTGAATTTAGAGTGGAAGGGTTAGCTAATTATTTACACGAATACACTTTGGTTTGGTTGCTAAGCCAAGACTCGGACGAAGATATACAAACTCTACACAACTCTACATCAATCTCTTCTTTTGTCCTTTTCTCTTTTCTTCTCATTTGTTACTGAATGGAATTGTGGATCACACCCACCAACTTCAATAAGGAAATCCCATGAATGAGTTTGCATCACATCGACTCCTCAGCCAAAGGGTAACATGTATGGATGGTTGATAGAAGATGAGGAAGAAGTTAAGAGGAATGAAGTGGACTCGGACCTTAAGTCCACCGCAAGTAGTAAACCTGTGTGGAAGAAGACAACTAAAGCTAATCATGACCGCGCGTCTCGTAACTGCCCATATTGTTCTAAGTAATTGATATGTTTTAGCTTGTTTTTCTTTCTTTCGACGTTTGGAGAGCCATGTTATAGTGAATTTATTTTTTGATGTTTGGATTCTGAGTATTAATAATAAAAGTGATTATTAGAATTATTCCTTGTGTTAATTGTTGGTTTCATTTTTTAAAAAAAGGTGCTATATGGTATGTTTATGTGTCTTCATAGGAGGGAGTACAACTGTGAAAGGGGGAATCTATAATTATGGTGGCCAACATAATTATACATGCGCCACACCATAGGTGGACTTGCAAGTATGATTACATGGATTATTGTTGATGAAGCGTATACATGTATGTAGTATGCCTTATTAAACGTGTATAAGATCATGATCCCTAATTAATCCGTCTAATGTATATAAGTTTTATATCTTATAGAAAATGGCTCCAGCACGTTAAAGCGGCAACAACGATAACAACAACAACGAGAACCCTGACATTGCTGCTATTATCACGCAGCAATTGCAAACCATTCTTCCTTAGATTGTCACTCAAGTGACTAACAATGTGAACAATGCTAATAACGTAATCTGGAGGAAATGGTGGTGGTGAAATGGAAATGTGGTACACAACAGATGCACTTTTAAGGCATTCCAATCTTGTAATCCCAAGGAGTAGATGGGAAAGGAGGTGCGATAGTGCTTACTCGTTGGATCGAGAAGATGGAAAATGTGAATTGATAGTAGTGGTTGTGCGGAGAATCAAAAGGTGAGGTATGCGGCTAGTTCATTGGTGAACAAAGGTTTGACTTAGTGGAACACTCAAGTCCAAAGCAAGAGACGTGAGGCCTGCAATGGCTGACATGGAACAATTTTTAAGGCAGGTTGATGTTAAGAATTCTGCCCAACGTAATGAAGATGAGAAGTTGGAGAATGATTTTGGAATCACAAGAATGGTGGAGCTAACCTGCCTAGCCTACACTGATAGGTTTCATGAGTTGGCCAGTTTGTACCCGATACTTGTAGTTATACCTGAAGTCATCTCGTATTAAGAGGTACATAGCCGAACTGGCTCCTGAGATAAGAGTAATGCTTCGAGCAACCCAACCAACTACTATTCAGAATGCAATACTGAGGGCTAGAATATTTACTGATGAAGCAGTCAGCTGTGGTACCTTAACAAAGGGTAATAACAAGAGGAAAGTAGTGGAAGAGTCTGGTAAGTCAGGAGGATCATGGAAAGACAACAAGAAGGCAAAAGTGGGCATAGGGTTTGTGGTGACAACTCCTCCTAGAAATGAAGTTGCAAACTCAAATCCCAAGTGTAGCAAGTGTAATACGCATCACCCAGTAAACGGGCCCTGCAATATGTGTTATAACTGTCAAAAACCAGGCCATTATGCCAGAAATTGTTGGGCACCAATTAGACAATACTTCGGGTGAATGCTTTAGAATGATAACATTCTAAGAGTTGCTATGAGTGTGGTAGTCCAGATCATTTTCGCAACACTTGTCCCAAGATGAATCGAGCACCGAGGTAAGTTGGAAATCAATTGGCTTTGGAGGGCAGCCGAAATAACTGAAGCAATGGAAACTAAGTTAGAGGAAGAGCTTACAACGTGAATGTGAATACAATGAAGGCGATCCAGGATCCTAACATTGTAACGGGTACGTTCTCTCTGAATGATCACTTTGTTACCGTATTATTTGATTCTGGAGCGACTTTATGTTTCATATCTACTGAATTTGCGCTTTTGCCCAAACTTGTTTTCACCAGTTAGCAAACCCACCTGTTTTGTCACGTCTACATAAAGGCAATCGATCTACCTTAATAGCAAGAGTGAGTTTTCCGATAAAAACAGAAGTTAGATTTAACCAATTTGATATTCCTTATCATCAGGTTGTAAAACATTAGACAGACAGATCATTACACTTTACAAAAACTTTGGACAAACTTACAATCTCATACAATTCAACCCTTTTTTTTAATGAACAATGTAGATCATGTCTGCAAGTTTGAAAGGTATATTACAAAAATAGTCAGTAATGATTGGAAAAACAATCAGTAATTTACATGAATTGGCCAGTCACCATGACACCAACCAATTTAAAAACAAGAATAAGATGACACTTGGTTTGAAGAAATCACTATAGGGAACGGTTTGCAACATTCTATAACGGCCATCTTAATTTCGGACTCAACAGTGATCAGAACCATATGATCATAATATACTAAACCAGTTTGGTCTATTCCATCGTTCTGATACACATCGTTCTGATACATAACTATCACGCCAGCGCAGAAGCCCATGACATAAGCAGTTTTGTAGCATTAAGACGGGAAGGAGGAAAAAGTTTGTTGAATTTGAGAACATGAGAAATCAACTCATCTAGAAACTAGACATGGATTTCAATCTAAATACAATCTAATTAGCAAAATATACAAATCCTAAACATCGCCAGAACAACTTTAGCATAGCATATCAGTTTAACTATCATAGTCTGAGCAAGAATCACAAGTGGTTGCTCAAAAATGAGGCAGAGGTTATCTGTAAACACTAAACAGTATAAAACAATCTCAGAATCGATTAAAATATATATAGCAGATAGTATTTAAACTTCCAAACTTGCATTATATTAATAACCATTGTCTTGAATATGCATCAGCACAATATCCAGTCATAACAAAAGAAACAAAACAAACTTCAAATTCCATCATGTTCGCAAGCACGGGACCACCAAATACAGGATCCTTAGAACCCACCACGCAGGCGGAGAACAAGGTGAAGGGTCGACTCCTTCTGAATGTTATAATCAGCGAGAGTACGGCCATCTTCCAACTGCTTCCCGGCAAAGATCAACCTCTGCTGGTCTGGCGGGATCCCCTCTTTATCCTGAATCTTTGCCTTCACATTATCAATCGTATCTGAGCTTTCAACCTCCAACGTTATAGTCTTTCCGGTCAATGTCTTGACGAAGATCTGCATACCACCACGGAGTCGGAGGACCAAATGAAGGGTGGACTCCTTCTGGATGTTGTAGTCGGCAAGGGTTCGACCGTCCTCAAGCTGCTTTCCAGCAAAGATAAGTCTCTGCTGATCTGGTGGGATCCCTTCCTTGTCTTGGATTTTAGCTTTCACATTGTCGATGGTATCCGAACTCTCGACCTCGAGAGTGATTGTCTTACCGGTGAGAGTCTTAACAAAGATTTGCATCTGTATATCAAAAACCAATAACACCATAAGAAACCTAATCAACGATAAATATTCATCAGAATAAACGCCACATCTGTTATCCCTAAATAAGTATCCCCAAGCAATTGAAACTAAAGCCTCTAACAGCAATTGAAACTAAAGCCTCTAACAGATCTATAAATTATAAAAAAATTATCCAAACAAATAACAGCAGTAACAAGTTAACTATACTAATACTAATCAATAACGACAATTGATGTATCTTTCATGACTATTCTAATCAGAAAGCAATTAAAGGATACAAAACAACGAATCAATCTATTTGTCAGTAACAAGATATATAATTGAAGAACAATAATAGATCGGAAAGAATGAATCAATAATACCTTGAGATTAAATTGATTATTTCAGAAATTATTGATTGAGAAAAGATTGTTGGGGTTGTTGTATTTAAAGGGTCAGGAAGAGCCGGTTGGAACGGCATTGTGATATCGAATAGTTTTTCCCGCACCTCAAAGTTGGAAATTTCTTCTGGATCAATCTAGAATAATTAAGATATTTAAAGATTAAGAATCCATTTGTTTCTTGGGTTTACATTTAAAGTAATGGGTTCATGTCTATACTTTGTTGTTTGGGACAATTCCAAAACCAAATATTGATGCTTCATTTAATAATCTTTAGGGTCCGTTTGGTTTGAAGCCGGGTTTCACTATGGGTGTGGGATTTGTAAATGGATGGTTTAGAATCAAGGGTGGCTGCTTAAAAAATCATGTTTGGTTACACGCAGGTTTGAAAGACATTTCAAAAATGATGTTTGTTTGATATCTGAATAATAATAAAAAAGTCAAATAAATGCTAGAAAGAAAAAGTCAACTTAATATACAATATTAGCATCTCATATTTATAATACAACTGATACAATTTAATAGAACATACAAAGAAAAAGGTGTTTGGCATATCGAAACTAACCAACTATACATCTTGCAAATACCTGGGAACCCATGATAAGAAACAAAATAGGCCATTTAACCTCGAAACCACCACATACTTTCGAGTTCAAAAGTTAAAATAAACCTCCAAAAGGCAACAAAAATGCTAGAACCCATGCTCGTAATAAGCTACAACGAAACGAGGATATCACATATCACATCCCACATACGAACAAGCTGATGGTCGTTTTACTTAACGCCCCAAGTAGACATGAAATTCAATGAGCATCAAGGATTTGATGTTTCTCTCCACGCATTAAACATTTGATGTGCTAAACCATCTCTAAAGTTATACCATTCATTGGTCGGACTAATATGTGATAAACAAGCTTCTTCTACTAATTGTTCTTCATCTATCTCGTCTTTTTCATCTTGTTCCAACTCTTGTGGATCAACACTCATGTACTTCCTTATTAGATTTTGTAGAAGACAACATGCTAGAATAATGTGGACTTGAGTAGCAATTGGGAAAAATGAAGGCGAAGCTAATATCTTCCAACGCCCTTTTAGTAACCCAAAACATCTTTCAATCACATTTCTAGCTTTTGAATGATTCATGTTAAAATATTCTGCGGTGCTTTGTGGTCGATGACCATGAAATTCATTGAGATGATATCTTTGACCTCGAAAGGGGGCTAGAAAGCCCGAAGCATTGCAATATCCGACATCCACTAAATAATAACAACCTTCAAAATTCATAAAATAAACATTATCATAGCTTAAATACACGTTAAAGATATAGAGAAATGAAAGGGAAAAATCACCATATTAGTTCTCTACTCTCACATTTTACCCCAAATAAGCACTGTACTGTGACAACCATGACTTGAGCAGGTTGGTCAAACCGTAGTGTTGACCTAAATGTATCTGTTGAAATGTATGGTTATGTGTTTATACGTGTTTATGAGGTATTGGTAATCAATCTATTGAGTGTGATCATCTCAATGAGATTGGAATGGCGGTGAAGTTGGTTAAGTTCATTTCGTTCACTTTTGAGTGACAAGGAAATGATTATTGAGATTTGAGCGTTTCTGTATTTATTGTGTAAGTATTTTTACGTATATGTATTTTTGTGTTAGTAGTCTAAGATAGGTTTAGATTTTAAGTGGTAAGTTAAGAAGAATGTAAAATTTCTATTTTAGGAAAGTTAGGTTGAAAATGAAAAGTTAAAAGTTATTTTTAAAAGTCTAGTGAATTTCGTTTAAGCAAAAAGGTATAGTCAAATTAGTTAAGGTTTTTATGAAAATTTAAGGAAATACAAGTAATTATGTAATTAATAAATAGAAAAAAAGGCCTAACCGGCCGAATAAAAGAAAAAAAAAGAAAAAAAAGAGTTGTATTAGAAATCAAATTCTAAATAGGCTCTATCTAGGATCTCTTAGGAGGCTTATAAATACAAAAACAAAGGATCCCTAGACCCTCATTTGTTCGGCCGAATTTTCCAAGAGAAGAAGAATAGAAAATTTTAGGGTTCTTAGTTAAGGTATTTATAATCTTTGTTAAATTCTAATTATTTAATTTTCAATTAATGTAATTTAAACTTGATGGATTAGGGTTTAAAATTTTCTGGAGTTTATAGTTTAATGATGAATGTTTGATCATAGGTT
>BQNB010034321.1:0-51688 GCA_026074375.1 Tanacetum coccineum
GAGTTGGGAACTTATTATGGATAATACCTCAATTGAAGGTATTATTTGTTAGTGTTCTTTTACCAACTTTGTAACTTTTAAATATTCACAAATTAACGAGAAAAAATGAAAAATTTAGAAAAGCAAATATTTTTGTCTTTTTGTTTTTAATCTTTTACTTATACTAAAAAGACAAGAAAAATATTAATTTTTTTTACTTTTTTTTATTTTTTTTTGTATTTTTGATTTTCTTAAAAGCGTAACTTTCGAAGACGAAAGGTTCTCCAAATCACGATCAACAAACTTCAAACGAAAGAATCGTAATCTCAAGTCCCCGACAGCGGCGCCAAAAATTGATTGCTTGTAAATCAATACACGTATAAATAAAATATAAAATAGAAAGAAATTTTACCAAACTACCCTTGAGGACAAAGGACGTAAGGAAATTCTCACTAATATATATAGTAATACTACGTATATTAACCGGTAAGTGATTACTGGGTCGTATTCCTCGAAGATTTATGAAATTGAGACCACGATTGTTGTTTAGACAATGATTTGAATTGGTTCAAAGATGGTTTGTTTTCTAAAATCCTAAAAGTGAGCAAATTAAAGGACAATTAAACTTAACTTTAACAACGGGAAATTAAACTCTAACTAAAAACGCAAAACGGGAACCCTAAATGGTAATTAAAAACCCTAAATTTCTAAAATTAAACCTAAAATGAATTTTTCTCTTTTAATAGACTCTAATTGACTAAAAAGTAAGTTTAAAGAAAACTAGAACAAAATCGGAATTGAAATGAGCTTAAAAACACGAAAAACGTGAACGGGAACGAATCCCGTTCTTTAAAAATCGAAATTTTGCAAATTAAACCCTACGGAAGTAAAACTAATTTTCCTAGAAACTATATGATAAAAGAAAATTTTCTAAAAAAGAATTATATTTTTTTGATTATTTTTCTATTTTTTATGATTTTTTAAAGTTTTTAATAAAAATAAATGTTTAAAAATACTAAACTAATTATAAAAATTCTAAAAAATTACAGAAAATAGCTTAAACTAAAAGGAATCTAAGAAAAATAAGCTTGGATACACAGCTTATCAAATAAGCTGTGTAATAAGCTTAAACAGCTTATTGAGCTAAAAAGGAGAAAACGTATACAAATATTAAACTTTGTATAGTTATAACGAAAAAGACCCCAGGGCACGATGGTAGTGAGGTGTGTGGTTGTGTTGTTATAAAGGTTGAGGGTGTTGAGGTCGGGGATTCGAACCTTGCTCACCCCCGATTTCCACCTTCCTTTTTCAGAGTTTTGAAAACTTATAAAAACAAAGTTGTAGAAAATCTGAAAACAAACACTTTTAATAAAAGAAACTTTTTATGAAAAACACTAAATAAGCTGTAAAACTTAATAAGCACTTATGCATAAATGGAAACCTACAAGGCAGAATAGCAACTTTTGGCTTAATTTCAAGCTAACTACTAGAACCTTATGAAGATTGGCTTAACAACTACTTAAAGCTCAGCTAATAAGCTTCTTAAAACAATAGTCAGAAAACATTTTGTAATCTAAATGAGTATTGAAAAAGCAATAAGAAAAAGTATTCTTGATATTTTTGGATTTTTAATGAAAAAGCCAATAAGCTAAACCTACTGATTTAATAAGCTAATGACAACTTAATCATAACCTATTTAACTAGTTAAGACATAAATTAAACTAAAATTAAAGGAAATAAGCTAATAAACTCTATTAAGCACTTACCTAAAACTTAGACCCAAACAGCCCTACAGGGAGCAAATGAGAACTTTAGACAAAATGGCATATAGAAGATTAAACCTTGACCTACTAGCTACTCAAAAATACTTTTGAAAAGAAATTTGGAAATCAATAGCTTAAAGAAAAAGGTGCTTGAAAACAGATGGAAAACTCAACACTTGCTGAATTTACTTTTTGATTTAAAAAGACAACAGCTACTTTTGAGCTTAAAATCAGATTATCAAATGAGCTTTTTAATAAAAACTAAGTGCAAACTCATTAAATATGTCCTAAAATCTACTTATGCTCTGAAAATTAAGTCCTATAATCTAAATCTACCCTCTGATTTTTGATGATGAAAATGACCTTTTAGCTATTTACCCTACCTGATGCAGTTGACATCAAATGCACAAAACTACTGAATGCACACATAAAGAACATTGCTCAAATGCATTTCAACACTTAAATGAGAACAAAAACAGCAACTTCAAGGCCTCTAACAGATTTGAGCTACAAGCATACTTATACTAAAATACTTGATCACAAATTTAAGCCTAGCAATTTAACTCCTATGAAAACTAATTTAAACAGAATTAAGCTTTCAAAATCTAATCATATAAACTTAAATTTGCAAGTTAAATCGAATTTAAAAGAACAAATAGGCTCAAACATTACTAACCTTGGTTAGTACTGTCTGTCCCAAACACCCCCTTAAATTCTTAACAGACTTACTTAGTTTATAGAATTTAGATTTAGAGAGAAAATTTCAATTACCAGATTATGATAAGCTTAAAACAACCTTAATCAACAAATATCAATAAGCAAATAAGCTAGAATCTATAAGCTACTAACTATGCTAAACTAGTATTTTTGTTTTTTTTAACTGATTTTAAGGCAGAATACGAAATCTAAGATTTAAGACTACAAGTAAAACTAAATAAGCATAAATCAACTATAATAAGAACATTAATAAGCTACACTAAGCAAAGATAAGCATAATAAGTAAACACTAAGCAATAAAAGCTAAAATTCAGAAATAAGCTAATATTTTAAAGACAAAAAAGATAAATTGTTGTAAAACCTGAATCCCAGCTAAACAGGGATGAGAGCTCACTTAGAGCTTATATCAACAAGCTCTGGCTTATTTAGAATAAGCCATTAGAGTTCATGAACCAATTCCCTTTTTGGTTTCATTCATCATTATATGAGTATTTAATTTTAGGGGAGACTTTTGTTCTATGGATGCTTAGTAAGTTATTAAGAGCCTTAACTAAGTGAATTGTTAGCTTTATGGACTACTTGTTGAAGCTATAAAGAACAATTATGAGGTTATTAACTTTTAAGTTAAAAATCTTAATGAATCAATTAAGCTAAATTGACAATAAAACACTTTTATTGATAAAAGATTACTGATTACAAGCTTAAAAGAAAATTACATTTATTTCTAATAAGCTAATAAGCCACATAGTACTTTTAGTTCTCGAAATAACCTACCAAAATAAGTTATAAAAATATGACCAAAGTGGTAAGTAACCATAATCACTTCCTTTTTGTCCCTTAATATTTTTGTGGCACATAAGCCCACGAAAAGCTATAATAAGCTTATCCAAGAGCTTATTTTCAAGCCAAATAAGAAATAAGCTATCTAGTACAAAAATGTTATTCAACCATCACAACCAAAATATAAAAATGACTTTTTCCTTGCCTTCCTTTCCCCGAGTTCGAACCAAACAAACATCCTTAATATTTATTTCGTAACTTTGAGTCTTTGATTTTTAGAAAACACCTTGTACAACTAACCTCTATGCATCAATAGGCATTCAAAAGTACAAAAATATTCGAAATAAGACGACTTACAAAAAGAGGGTTTTGAAGAGGGTTAAGCTTAGACAAACAATTCTTTTGTTGTTTTTAAAATACCCAAACACCAATGAAATCAACCCGGATGAACTCAAATCTTTATGTTCTTGATCCAATAAAAAAATGAAATGTTTATGTGTGTGAGGGTGTTCGGACGAGCAAGAAAGAAAGAGAAAGGAAGAAAAGATTTTTAGTGTGTGTGTTTTGGAATGAAATGTGTGTTTTTGAAATCAAAATAGGACAAGGTATGGATGCATGCATGAGACCAAGATCCTAAAAAATGCCTTGTGGTGGTCGGCAAGAATGGCATCCAATGGAGGCTTTCTAGTCATTTTGTCTTTTATCGGGTTACATATCGATCATAGTTCGTGATTAAAACGTAACCCGAAGTTTTCTTGTGTTTTTAACGAATGTAAAAATATGTTTAGTTAAACTTTAAATATTCACACCATATGTTTTATAGATAAACTGCTTTAGATTTAGTATGACCTATGAATGGACGTGTCGGAACGCGTTGTTTGACATTTTAAGCCGTTTCCGGGACAAACCTCCCAGAACTTGATCACACATAGATATAAGCAATCAAATGAAATAATTCTTAGGATAAAAAAACTATAAAATGCTTAACATAGAAATCGACTACCGTCAATACGGTCACTGATCCTGACGGTTAGTGTTAATCTGACTAGGCTTTTATGTGATTTGAATTATGTGCGTAAGATAATTATATGCTATATGTAATGTGATAAGTGAGATATGATAAGTGTGATATGGTATAAATGAGTGATTTAGTCATTTCATTTCGATTATGATGGAGATTTTGGAATTTTAGTGTGTTTCGTTATTTTAGCATTAGTGGAATTAACGTAGCATGTATCATTAATTTTGGTTCGAGATTATTTAGTAAAATAAGATTCGAAAAATTATTTTTATAGTGAGTAATAATTACATTTGGGAAAATGAATAAGTAAAATAAATATTTTTTATATAGTGTTTATGTGTATTCATTTAAAGCTTCAAGTAAATATATAATATATAGTTTTAAAAATAAAAAGTAATATATATTTATAGTAGGGATCCGGTGAGAAAAAAATTATAATGGGAAGAATAAGAAGGATTTTTAGCCACACATTTTAAATAGGAGAGAGAATTTTAATGGGAGATGCATCCATTTTTGTAAGTACATCTTAAATGTGTGGTTGTGGTTTCTTCTTATCATTCTCATTTTAAGTTTTCTTCTTATTTGATCCTAACTATATATATACATATATATATATATATATAAATGTGTGTGTGTGTGTGTGTGTGTGTGTGTGTGTGTGTGTGTGTGTGTGTGTGTGTATACATATACATATAGGGTCACTTTATTTTCAACACCAATCTTAATGCGAGAACTGACAGAACTTATCTAAACCAATCAAAAAAAATTATTATTAAATATTTTTAATTAATTCATAAGGGCATAATAGTAAATGACACTTTTGTATTTTATTTTTATATTTTTTTAATAAAATCCCTTTTTCTAAAGTTTCCTTAATTTTCGGAATAATTTTTTTTAGTTTTGATTTTTTGAGCTGAATTTTTCAAAAAGTCATTTTAAAAAAGGTGAAGTGCGTGAATGTTTTTTTCAAAAACAAATTTACTTTATTTACATGGTTGGAAAACGTCATGTGCATATATGTTCTTTTAAAAAATACAAATGTGTTTTTAGTCAACAACTTCTAACTTTCAAAGAAAATGAAAACACACTATAACATTAATCTTTGATAAAATGAACAAATATTTTATCATACAAATTTTATAATTATATAACATTTTATTTGATTATAATACATAAAATAAGAACTTATTACAACTCAAATATTCAAATTGGAATAACAACGACATCGTTCGTGCACATGAGTGTTTTTTTATTTTTCATCATCTTAATTAAGCTCGCATCTTCAGTTTCTTCATCACCAGCTATTATTTTTAAGTCAAACAAAACATCCACTCTAATTAATCTATTTATAGCCACTTGAAACAATAAAATAAACATATGTCAACTAGAAAACACATATGTCAAACATTTTTGTATCAACTAAATTAAAAAAGCTTCTCATGATTTTTATATCAACTATAAACACATATGCAAACATTTTCATTAATGTTATAACAAATCTTAAAACATATATACACACCTCTTTCATTAATTTTATATCAACCATAAAATACATATGTACACCCTTTCAATAATTTTGTATCATGCTTAAAACATATATGCACACCCCTCAATTGATTTTATATTGGCCATAAAACACATATGCACACCCCTTTAATAATTTCATTTGAGCCTTAGAACATACATGCACACATCCTCAATTGATTTTATATCAACCATAAAACACATATGGACACCCCTTTGATAATTGTTGAGATTAAAAGCCTTCTTGAAGTAACTACTGTTAAGGTATTAGTTACTGCTGCTAAGCATAAATTAGTGATGTTAGTAATCTTAATGAAAAATATGCTAAGTAGTTAGTACTTCTAGTTACTACTGCTAGTGTAAGTTACTACTGCTAGTGTATATTACTACTGCTAGTTACTACTGCTAGTAAAGTTAGTACTGCTAGAGTAAAGTTAGTACTGCTAGTGTAACTTAGTACTGCTGGTGAAGATTGAAGAAAACTTTCTAAGTAGTTAATGCTGCTTGTACACAGTTAGTGCTGCTGGTACAAAAGTTACTATTGTTGGTGTTGAAAGTTAATGTTGCTGGTATAAAAGTTACAACTGCTGAAAGGATAAAGACTGCTTAGAGAAAATATAAAGATTGCTTATGGGATATGTATGAGATATTTTTGTAAAAGATACGTATAAGTTATTTGTTTAGAAGATCATGATAACTTAGGAAAATATTGTAATCCCATTAGGACTCCTTGGTGTATAAAAGGAGGTCTTAGGGTATAGAATTCTAAGCATCAAAGTACCAAAAACGATTCATAGAATTGTCATAGCTTCAAGGTTTTGTAACCCTAATACTAGGAGAGTATTCATATTATTTGTAATAATAATATTGGAGCTTTTATTGTTGAATTAAATTGTGTTCTTGTGTTACTGTTTCATTGAAGAATTCTTCTTATATTAAAGATTAGATTCCGCATAATCTTTAGTATTATCAAACAAAGTTTCTATCATAAGTTATGTAGGATTTATCTTGCATAACTAAACCTTACACAAGCTAAGGAATTCAAGATCCATTGAAGTGGGATCAACAAAGTGCCTTTTCAACTTTGCATACTCTATCAGGGAAGTCTGGATCTTTAAATCCTGGTGGTTGACATACATAGACTTCCTCTTCAATCTTACCATAAAGAAAAGCACTCTTGAAATCCATCTGGTAAACGACAAAGTCTTTAAATGAGGCATATGCTAAAAATAGCCTAATTGCTTCAATTCTAGCAACAGGGGCAAAGACTTCATCGTACTCAATCTCTTCTTTTTGTGTGTACCCTTGTGCAACCAATCTTGCTTTATTTTTAATCACAATTCCTCTTTCATCCTTTTTATTCTTGAAACCCATTTAGTCCTAATAGCCCTTTTTCCTTTTGTTAACTCCACCAAAGTCTAAACTTCTTGTAACTTAAATTATAGAATCTCTTCTTGCATAGCCTTTATCCAGCTTGGATCCTTCAATGCATGAATTACCTTTTTGGGTTCTTCTTGTGATAAAAAGTGAGCAAACAAACAATTTTGAAAGTCTTTTTGGTTTGTTCTTTGCTTAACTGAACTAAACCAACCATGTTCTTCCAAATTCTTTGTCATTCTTCTTGTTTGAGGTGCTGAATTCAAGTCTCTAATAATTTGTTCAACTGGATGATCTTTGTGTATTCTTGTAGTTGGAATAGGACTGACAGGCATAAATGTATCCAAATTTTTCATGTCAGCCTCTGCACCAACATCTTCATTATCGTCTGAATAAACAATATTATCTAATTCAGGCATAGTTATATCATCTGGAAGTTCAATGCTTGTTTTTGCACCAACAACATTAACTTCATTTGTGCTAGCAGCATTAACAGTGTTAGTGCTGTTAACATTACCATCCTTCTCTTGATCATTACTTTCACTATCTTCACTTGAATTACCACCTTCTTTTCCTGGTTCTTTAGTAACCTTCTTTTTATCATCTTCTGAAGGTTTGAATCCAGCATCAGGAGAACTTTTTGAACTTTGAGAGAATGGTGGATCAGCAGGCCACAATGGTAGCAAAATGTAATCTTTGCCAGGTACTGTCTCCATTTTAGCTTTACATGCGTCATCACATGCTTTTGTACCTGCATTACCATTAGGCTGATTTTCTGCAACACTGGCTATAATTCATTGACCTTGTTAGTGGCATCAATATCAAAAAGCCAATTTTGGTCCACTCCGGCAACATAGGATTAATTCTCACTAAACGGGAGCATGCAGTTCTCTTCAACAATCCTAGTATCTACTGATGAATACTCTAAATGCTTTTTACTATTGAATGAGTACCACAAATAATCCTCATCAGCCTTACTATCAAACACGCCATAAGTGATCTATGGTAGTGAGAATTGAACAGGACACCCCAAATGGTCTCATAAAGCCTAAAAGTTGGTTTTCTACCAAGAAAATGTTCATAAGAGGGTCTTGTAATGAGGCTTAGTTACTAATAACCCTATTTTGCAATAGCAGCAGTAATAACTACTTCACCAAAAAGAAGTAGTAGCGTTAGAATCAGCTAGCATGTCCTAAGCAGACTGCCAATTAGTGTTCTATTTTTCTCTCATCTACTCTATTTAGTTAGGAGTTCTTGGCTATAACTAAATATCTCTCTTAATACCTTTTCTTTCACAAAACTAATTCATCTCCTTTATTCTTGAACTCGTTTCCATTGTCACACTAATTACCTTACCCTTTGATCTATAGATTTTCACTCTAGTTATAAAAGGACTTAGAATGCCCACTAGACTCATCCTTAGTACTAGAAAGAAAACCCAACTAAACCTACTGTAATCATCTGTGACAACTAGTCAATACATCTTTTTCATTAATCTTTTACAAATGTTGGACCAAACAAATCCATGTGCAACATATGTAAAGGTTGGCTGATTGAACTTACTGTTTTGGACTTACATGAAGCTCTATGTTGCTTTCCCTTTTGACAAGCAACACAGGTTGATTTAACTTCAAAAAGGTTTGAAGGTAACCTCTACAATTTCCCTTAACCACTCCTATGCCAAAGTTTAGATTCATCAGATGTGGCTTTTGCAAAGAGACAAGTTAGACCTCCTTTAAGAACAATATTTTTTAAATCAACACTATACATATTGTTCTTTCTGGGAACTTTAAGTAAAACATGACTTTCATCAGTTAACTTAAAGTTTGGAGATAAAACAATACATTCATTGTCATTAAAGAGAACACTATTCTTTTTGTCACACATTTGTGAGACACTAAAGAGGTTAAACAGTAATTCTCTTACAAAATACACATTCTCAAAATTAAAATTACCAGTTTTGATTGTACCTCTACCTGTGATGTTCCCTCCTTTGGGGTTACCTCCAAAGGCAACATATCCTTCATCCATTTCTTCAAAGTCATTATGATAGGACATGTTCCTTGTCATGTGCCTTAAGCATCCATTGTCAATCACTCCTTGATCCTATAAATCCATTTGTGGATTGCCCTGCACATAAGGTAAGAAAATCAGTTTCTTTTAGGGACCCAAGCCATCACTTACTTGGATCTGCCTTGTGCATCAATATAGTCAAACCTTTTTAGAATGGTTGATGCATTGTTGTGTTTAGAAACATGGTCTATTACTTTAGTCTTTGGTTTCTAAACCCGACAAGCTGAGGCCTTATGGTATGTGTGTAATTACACATACCTTTTACTCAATAAAATGACCCTAAACGACCAAAAATGCACATAAAATGCCTATATATGCTTATTTTTGTGTTTGTACTGTGCAGGTACCGGATATTCACTAAAGAACAAAATCAAAGCAAAACCGAGAGCGGAATTGGATAGAGCACGAAAAATCAAAGCCAAAGGTACAAAAGGATTGAAAATGGAGCTAAAACGGACATTTCCAGATCGACTCGACAACGTTTGTGCATTTAATGAAGTCAAGACGAAGTCAAAGTCAACCCTGGGATACGGCTTTGGAAAGAGCATGGAAAAACGAACCCGAAACCTTATCATGATAAAATAGGCCGACCCGTACCCATTTTAGTGGGTCGGATCAGCCCACTATATTTAAATAAAACCCTTTTAAACCCGTTAGCCTAACAAACCATGTTACACCAAACTCTGTTAGTCCACAAGGACTATGGTTGTAAAACCCCTTTACTCCCTCAGGGACTAAATTTGTCAAATCCCATAAACATTCATCACCACAAGGACTTTCATTGCAAAATCAATATACAAGTTAAGGGACCTTTTATGCCAACTACTAAAAAAATCTTTACCCTGCACCTAAAACAAAACCCACAATACCCATTTTTCCTGCCACACTGTTTAACCATCCCAGTCCCCCCACCTCGTTTACTGTTCACCCCAGCCAAAAACATCACTATCCCATCTAAACCACACCCCACATGGCTCTTGAACACCTTGGCAATCCCTCAAAACCCTATTGGCCAATGAAAAAGACAAAACGAATCAAGGTTTGTTATCATAAAGATTGGGCACCAAGAAAAACCAATGGCTAAGATTGATTTTGGGATCTCTCTCACACAAGAAACACAAGTCTTGAGCTCACTCAGTAAAGAAGCACAAGAAGACCAAGTATGAAGACCCTGCACTTTATTTTTTTCTATAAATAGCTTAGGGTTCTCAGTTGTAAAGGGGTAGTGTAGTCTTAGTTTAATTTTTTTTAATTATGTTTTAAATTTCTGTCTTTTACATTATCAAGCATTGTACTTTCATTTTATCCTAATACAATTCAGTTTTCAAGTTTTTAAATTCTGTCTATTTTTCAAGTTTTATGCATTCAAGCTCTTTTGTGTTCAAAAGCCATTTCTATAAGCTCTTTTATGCTCGTATAACCTGTTTTAACTACTTAAAGGTTTTTCAAAAGGTTTTGTAAAGTTACTGTTTTATTATGCAAATTTATGGATTCAAGCTTATTGGATGAATAAGCAAATTTGGATGGCTTATTTGGGTTGTTAATGCTTATTGGTAAGCTATAGGAGTATTTGAAAAGCTGTATTGGTGGTTAAGACTTTACAAAAATCTTGGACTCTTGTAAGTTCACTTTTTCAAATTTTTGCATTTTACTGTTCATTAGCTTATTTTATGCTTTTTTTTACTTGTTTATGCTTTTTTTTATGGTTTTCATGTCATTTAGTTAAGCTTTTATGTTAAACTGTCTAAATTGCCTTTTACTTGCTTGTTGCTCTTTTGCTTATTCTAATGCTTATTTTTGTTTGGAATTTACTTATTTGTGCTCAACTTTGATTACTTGCCATCTGTTTTGACCAAACTCTGCTTAAATACTTGCTAATCAGTTTGAAAAAAGGACTTTTCATACTTAAAGGGGTGTTTGGGACAGTGTGTCAAAAAGGGTCAATTTGTGTAAAAAACGCTTTGGGTCACTTGGCTATCTTTGACAGCCCTTTGTAAGTTGTTTGTGATCCATTTTTCCAGGTTTTTAAGTCTTTGAGTTATATTTTAAGTTTTTCTAAGTGTCTTTGAAAACTGTGGTTCACAAAACAGTTTGAAGTGCTTATTTGATTTACCTTTTTTAAAACCAACTTTTGAGTCTTGTTTTAAGTGTTGTTTTTAGTGTCTAATGCAGTAGGTTAGTTACTTTTAGGTTCCCTTTTGTTTTTATCAAAAACTTTCTAATATTGTTAAGTGTCCTCTTCTTTTAAAAACAACTTTTTTTCAAAGTGCTTTTCTAGCTTATTCTGAATTTCAAACTCAATTTTTATTGTTGATAATTGTTCTTTGAGGTTCAAATTCCATCTGCTTTGAGGTCATTTGTTCATAAGGTTCTGTTTAATCACCTTATTTTAAGCTTAAAAGTAACCATTTTGTCTTTCCAAAACACCAACTCAGTAGCTACTGAGTGAATATAGGCTTTTTCATTCAACTTTTTCTTGCCCTATAAGTGTTTCAAACTCCTAATTGATTGTTGAATTTAGAAGCTTATAGGCCAATATTTATAGGGGTATACCCTATTAAGCCATAAGGATCCCTTAAGGTGCTTAAAAATAAGCCCAAAAGTGGTCCTTTAGGCTGTTTGCCTGCCATTTAAACACCAGTCTCAGATTTAAATTGCTATTTCTTAGCTTATTTTTTTATTTTTTGTAAAAAGTCTTTTTGTTTTTAAAACTTTGTTACCTAAGTTATATATTACAGTTTTTTTTTTAAATGTTTTCAAAAAAAGGTAAGGCCATGGGGGTCGAACCCATTACCTCTTCTTATAACCAACTCCTACACACACCACACACAAACCATCTCTGCCCTTGGGACTTTTCTGTCATAAGTCCTTCTCATTAATCTTTTATGCCTTGTTTGCCCGTTAAGCTATCAGCCCTTATTTGCTTATTTTGACTGCTTATTTGATTTGCTTTTTCAGCTTTCTTATTTTTCCTAAGTTTTAAATAGTTGAAATTGATTTTTTGATTTTTTTTAGATTTTTAATAATTAATTAGTATTTTTAATCATTTATTTTAAATAAAATCGTATTTAATTCATAAAAAATAGAAAAATGATCAAAAAAATATAATTCTTTTTTTCAAAATTTTCTTTTATCATTTAGGACTTAGAAAAATTAAATTTGCATTTGTAGGGTTAAATTTGCTCATTTTCATTTTTTAAAGAACGGGTTTAAAATCTCGTTCTCGTTTTCGTGTTTTAAGTTTAATTGCCTTAATTTTCATGTTCCCGTAGACTTAGGTTTTCCTTTTATGCCTTATTTATGCTTCCCATAGAATTTTAAGTCATTCATTTGCCTTTTTATGCTTTCCCGTAGTTTTAAGTATAAATTCCGTGCCTTTGCTTGTTTTTCCCGTAGTTTTAGAAAACCAAATCTAAACTTTGATCATTCAAGCACCATTTTCAAACCTCGATTCAATTTTCCATCCACGCCTCGTTGGGACATAACGACCCAGGTCCGGTTTTGAACTTTGTGGGTAACGAAGCGAGAGACCGATACTTCCGGTAATACTATACTACTATTATTGATTATCCTCTTATATTTATATTTATTTATATATTTGGAATTCAATCAATTTTTGGCGCCGCTGCCGGGGAGGTGTGTACGATCATCGAGTTGAAGTTTGTTGTGCCTTGAAGACCCTTCCTCGTGAAGTTATCATTCTCGATTGTGAATATTTCTTCTTATTTTTATAAAAATATAAAAATACAAAAATATTTTTCATCTCTTTTTATTATATAAACAAGAAAAACCAAAAATATAAAAACATTGTCCATAATAATAAATAAAAATCATCATCAATATAATGCTTTCAATTGAAGCATTATCATAATAAGTTCCCAAACAAAAGATTAAAACTTGCCTTTTGTGTCACTTGCGACGTACAGCTCACCTTTGGAAAGTATACAAACTATAGAAGGGTATACGGCGGGTTGTTCCAACACTAACGACCCTAAAGGATAAGGATTAATGCTTTCGCGGAAAGGAGAAGGTTTTTAATAGCTTCGCGCTTTCTCGCTCCTCCGCTCCTTTGTGCGTTTTTCTTTTAGAGAGCTATCGTGAAGCAAGTTGATTATCGGTTTAAGTTATTTAATCTCATTTTGTCCTATAAAATATGTTGTTTAAAAAACTCAAAAAACCAAAAAAAAATAATCTCCTTTAACCTCTTTGCCATTTAATTCTTCTTCTTATCCCTCTAAATTGTTTAATTCTTATGGCGTCATTCGACTATCGTTTTAATCCCCTTTACACGATTAAAGAATGCTCGTCTTGTGGAGCTTTGTACACTACAAACTATTGTTGTTCAAATGTGAGTTCCGTTGACAAGATTGTTCGTGATCCTAATCCGATTTCTTATGATGAAACCCCCAACTTGTCTCAACGACTCCCTAATTGTCCCAATTGTGGAGACCCGGTTGATGGTCTATATTGTCGACCTTGTGCTTTTGTGCGAAAGTGTTTGAATGAAGGTTGGTTTACAATTCATGATGAAAACGAGATTCTAAACACTTCTGAGTCATCCAATGACGATACTAATGTTGTTAGTGCACCCCAAGAGCCCTTCGTTGTCAAACCGGACCCCGGTAAAAATTCCTCGTAAAGTCCTCCACATATTGACCATAATTATTGTTACGAGTGTGGTAATTCGTTAGACGATATCTTTTGTCAACGATGTACTTGTAAGTCTTGTGGGAAAGGTGCTCATTATGGTTACAATTGTCCACCATAAATTCTGATTATCTCTAATCCGGAGCCATGCTACAATCAAAACCTTAATGAGATCATACAAAATTTGCAAAGTTTGCAACAACAATGTATTTTTGGTACGTGCCAACAATGTGGTTGTAATGAATATGATGGAGTTTGTTTTTATTGTACTGTTGGAAATGGAACACCAATCACTTTTTCAACTCCGTACTCTTCTAACGATTCTCCAAGTTTTGCAAACCACCCTCTACAAAATTTTCAATGGTAATATCCTTGTTGTGAAAATTCCGGGGGACCTCATGAAACTTACCAATGTCAACCAATGAATGAAGACTATTATCATGAGCAAAATTCTTGCTATGATCCTAATTCTTTTGGATTTGACCATATCAACCCCACAATAAACCCAGCAATCATCAATCTTTCAAACGCTCCGAAATGAGCTTCTCTCAATCATTAAAATGAGCTTCTCAATTCTCAAATAAGCTTATGGAGCAAAAGAACTTCCATATGTGATATGGTTGGTTAATATATGCAAAAGAAGAAAAAGAAAAAAGCGAATTGGGCGGAAGATCAAGTGGCTAAGAGCGATATTGGAAGATTCCCATTTTGCTACGATGATGACATATCAGGAAAGTGCTATTCCCTTGAAAGAAATTATTATTTCTGGACTTCTCCGTGTTTGAATCACACACACCCGTTTTATTAACCGAAGACCCGTTGACATCTCTCATAATGGAGGATATATCTGACACTAATTCCGGCAAACGAAAACCGGAACAAAGTAATAAAGTCTAGTGGTTGAGGAGCTTGTCCAACCCAAGTGAGTCCGAGGTAATCCCGAAAAAAATGTGTGATGTGTCTCTTTATGATAATCCTACTACCCCTCTTGAAGCTTTTCAATTAACACTCTGAAATTGTCCGTCATTCTAACAATGAAGTCTACTATAAGTGATGACGATCTCCCATACGGTGAGGGGTAACGATCTATGTCGAAGCATCACATCCTCATTGCCCTGAGCTCGTCAGCTTAGAGGTGGTGAGATTGTTATCCTCGAAAGTTATAGGCTTGATACTAATATTCTTCTAACAATTAAAGACGATATCCTTCGTGAAAAATTGTTAAATGTCAATCTTCTTATTGCTAATATTGAAGCATTAAAAGATAGTCCCACTCCATCTTCCGATGTTATGACCAAGTCTCCCTCCACATTTCTTAACTTTTTTCCCAGGAGGAGACTAAACACTTTGTAATTCTTTCACCGAATCTAAACTTTTTGCTATAATTTGGAAAGAGATTAATATATGGAAGTACTACTCCCTCGTTCTAATTATTCTCTCCGGATTATGAAGCTTTCTATCTCGATGACATCATATTAAAGAGAAGAGGTATTGGCAATACCACACTCATTCGATATTACTCTTTCTGAAAATATGATTTCGATTATCTTTGATCTTTCGAATGATCTATTTCCTCCAGCCGACATCAGTGACTTTTTAATCATATGGAGTTCGTCCGATGAACTCGCTCAAAACTCATATCTCCACCGTAGTATTATTGCCTACTTTTAAGAGTGAGCCCGATCCAGGTGATTACTATATTGGTTACTCCGGTTTCGTGAGAACCTTCTTCTATGAACAAATTGAGATTTCATACGAGGATGACCAATGCTCCTCTCTCCCTTATGAGTTGTAAGACTTTCCTTTCTTTTCTTACTATCTCGATACTCCACCATATTCTTCTATCTTACGGAATGAAGATACCGTTTTTGACGCCCCGGCATCTCCAGATTATAATTCTTTATGCCAAGTATAATCTTATACAGAGTGGAACTTTCATGAAATTCAATGTTTATCCAAACCACTTAATGAAAGTCTGATGAAGAATTTACTTCCACTTGCTCCCTCTATGGACAATGAAATTCGGTTCGAGTTCGAGCTGAGGACTCGGCTTACCAAAACAAGGTAGCTTCGTGGGTGGCAACCCTTGCTTACCAGTAGTAGTAGTAATGAATAGTGTTTTTGTATTGTGAGGAGGCTCGGCCACTTCCATTCTCGTGGTCTTGTTTTTTTGTGATGTATGTCCATGATTCCCTAATTTTAAAGCCTCTCGTGCTCTCTAGTTTGTCCCTTGTGAATCACTCGATCTCAACATCCAATCCTCAACTTCAAATTTGGAATCCATATCCAAATCTTATCGACTAACGTTTATCTTTGAGCATACCTAATAAACGGCTTAGGATTTATGGTGTAGAGACCCTTCTTAAAACATGAGACAATTTATAATTCTAGTATGGGGATCTATCGATTTGATTATGCATCGCAGCCATTGTTTGTACATAATCTAGTTTTTACCACCAAAAATTTTTGAAAAATACCAAAAAAATGAAAAGAAATTCAAAAATTTAAAAATAAAATAAGTGTTTTTGCCAAATTTTGACTTCCTGCTGGGTAGAATGAGAATAATATTTACACCGATCGAGCGTGTTGAGCTCGTGCTTGTTTCCTTAAATTTAGACTAACATTCGCTGAATGTCTTCGCAAAGAACGAAAAATGATAGAGTAAGTATAGTTTGGATCTAAACAAGGATTATTTGAAATCTAAGAAGCTCATGTATGAAATTTTGTGGCTTTTATTTCTCTCAATAAGCTTCTAACCAGACTAATAATACGTGCTATTTTTAAGAATTAAACTCAAATCAACAATTAATTTTATGTAGCTGATAGCAATAATTTTAGTCTTCAGTTCAAATTTATACTTTATTTAATATTCCAAAATGAAGTCTCACTAATTGTGAAATATAAAAGTTTTATCTTAAAAAAATAAAAATTTGATGAAAAGGAAAAAAGGAATATAAAAAAAAATATAAAATTGGCTGTAAAGTTTGCTGCATCTGTCGCTGACACCGATGTAACAACATACTGAAAGAAAGCCCTATAGTAAAGGAATAACAATCCAAACTGAAAAAAAGTTTGCTGCCTCTTGCCGGCTCACAACCGAGTGTTGTTAGCCCTTCTAAAAGGTCAAGGGGTTACAATGCATCACTTCAATGTAAATAATAAGTGTGAATTAATAAATAGTAAGAATCTTTTTTGTAAAATTTAAATATGCCTTTTGAACTTACCACATATTTCTTTTAAGTTTTTAAATAGAGCAATGTTATACGAAAACCATATGTTGTTTTTGAAACCAAAGGTCCAGTGGAGTCCCGATACTAGTCTCTGGTGGGGTGTCCAAAGCCTCGGTCCACTTAGCCGCAAGGAGTAGGGATGTGCCGAGACGAGAGTCGCTACAAAGGGATAATCTCGCTCTTCATAAACCTCATTATTCTCGTGGAAACGTGACAGCATAGAATTTTGCAAAACTTGATCCACGGTTGAATTCAAAAATGAACATACATTCACCTAAGAATAATTACTTGTCGGTAGGAAAAGTTCACAAGTTGCTATAAAGTAGTGCTAAGCATTTAACTTATATTTAACAGTGGATTTCGTTTAAGCTTGTTTTGGGACGGGGTGAAAATCGGAAACGATAAATTTATCTTTTCGAGCATTTTAGGATAAATTGCGTCTTATTCGTAACTTAAAAGGTTAAGAAAATAACGAAAGTCAAACATTCTAGTTTGTTGCGATAAATGAAAAAAAAGGAGAAAAGGAAAAATTATACAAAAAATATTTGGGAATATTGTAGATTTATAAAAAATGGTAAAAAACGGCATTTTCAAAACGAAGGATTTCTTAAGTTCCTTTAACGAACACTATCTACTTTGTGAGTTATTAGTTTAAGGCATTGAAGTTGTTGTTTCTAAGCGGATATTATATCATTGTGTGGGGGACTCCGTAATAGTTTCGTATGGGGAATTTGTATGTTTGAATTCACATACCTTTTACTCCATAAAATGACCCAAAAACGACCAAAAACGCACAAAAATGCCATATATATCTTGTTTTGTTTGTATTTATACTGTGCAATGTACCAGATATTTACTAAAGGACAAAATCGAAGCAAACCATAGAAAAAAAAAAAAAAAACAAAACCCGAGAGCGATTGGATAGAGCAACGAAAAAACAGAAGCCAAAGAATACAAAATATAAAACAGAGCTAAAACGGATATTTCCGGATCGACTCGACAATGTTTGTGCATTTAATGAAGTCAAGACGAAGTCCAAGTCAACCCCGAGATACGAGTTTGGAAAGAGCATGGAAAAACGAACCCGAAACCCTATCATGATAAAATAGGCCGACCCGTACCCATTTTAGTGGGCCGGATCAGCCCACTATATTTAAATAAAACCCTTTTAAACCCGTTAGCCCAACAAACCCTGTTACACCAAACTCTGTTAGTCCACAAGGACTGTGGTTGTAAAACCCCTTTACTCCCTCAGGGACTAAATTTGCCAAATCCCATAAACATTCATCACCACAAGGACTTTCATTGCAAAATCAATATACAAGTTAAGGGACCTTTTGTGCCAACTCCCAAAAAAAATCTTTACCCTGCACCAAAAACAAACCCACAGTACCCATTTTTCCCGCCACACTGTTTAACCATCCCTGTCCCCCCACCTCGTTTACTGTTCACCCCAGCCAAAAACATCACTATCCCATCTAAACCCCACCCCACATGGCTCTTGAACACCTTGGCAATCCCTCAAAACCCTATTGGCCAATGAAAAAGACAAAACGAATCAAGGGTTGTTATCATAAAGATTGGGCACCAAGAAAAACCAATGGCTAAGATTGATTTTGGGATCTCTCTCACACAAGAAACACAAGTCCTGAGCTCACTCAGTAAAGAAGCACAAGAAGACCAAGTATGAAGACCCTGCACTTTATTTTATTTTTCTATAAATAGCTTAAGGTTCTCAGTTGTAAAGGAGTAGTGTAGTCTTAGTTTAATTTTTTTTAATTATGTTTTAAATTTCTGTCTTTTACATTATCAAGCATTGTACTTTCATTTTATCTTAATACAATTCAGTTTTCAAGTTTTTAAATTCTGTCTATTTTTCAAGTTTTATGCATTCAAGCTCTTTTGTGTTCAAAAGCCATTTCTATAAGCTCTTTTATGCTCGTATAACCTGTTTTAACTACTTAAAGGTTTTTCAAAAGCTTTTATAAAGTTACTGTTTTATTATGCAAATTTATGGATTCAAGCTTATTGGATGAATAAGCAAATTTGGATGGCTTATTTGGGTTGTTAGTGCTTATTGGTAAGCTATAGGGGTATTTGAAAAGTTGTATTGGTGGTTAAAACTTTACAAAAAGCTTGAACTCTTGTAAGTTTACTTTTTCAAATTTTCCATTTTACTGTTCATTAGCTTATTTTCTGCTTATTCCTGCTTTTTGTTGCTTGTTTATGCTTTTTTTTTACTTGTTTATGATTTTTTTTATGGTTTTCATGTCATTTAGTTAAGCTTTTATGTTAAACTGTCTAAATTGCCTTTTACTTGCTTGTTGCTCTTTTGCTTATTCTAATGCTTATTTTTGTTTGGAATTTACTTATTTGTGCTCAACTTTGATTACTTGCCATCTGTTTTGACCAAACTCTGCTTAAATACTTGCTAATCAGTTTGAAAAAGGACTTTTCATACTTAAAGGGGTGTTTGGGACAGTGTGTCAAAAAGGGTCAATTTGTGTAAAAAACACTTTGGGTCACTTGGCTATCTTTGACAGCCCTTTGTAAGTTGTTTGTGATCCATTTTTCCAGGTTTTTAAGTCTTTGAGTTATATTTTAAGTTTTTCTAAGTGTCTTTGAAAATTGTGGTTCACAAAACAGTTTGAAGTGCTTATTTGATTTACCTTTTTTAAAACCAACTTTTGAGTCTTGTTTTAAGTGTTGTTTTTAGTGTCTAATGCAGTAGGTTAGTTACTTTTAGGTTCCCTTTTGTTTTTATCAAAAACTTTCTAATATTGTTAAGTGTCCTCTTCTTTTAAAAACAGTTTTTTTTCAAAATGCTTTTCTAGCTTATTCTGAATTTCAAACTCAATTTTTATTGTTGATAATTGTTCTTTGAGGTTCAAATTCCATCTGTTTTGAGGTCATTTGTTCATAAGGTTCTGTTTAATCACCTTATTTTAAGCTTAAAAGTAACCATTTTGTCTTTTCAAAACACCAACTCAGCAGCTACTGAGTGAATATAGGCTTTTTCATTCAACTTTTTCTTGCCCTATAAGTGTTTCAAACTCCTAATTGATTGCTGAATTTAGAAGCTTATAGGCCAATATTTATAGGGGTATACCCTATTAAGCCATAAGGATCCCTTAAGGTGCTTAAAAATAAGCCCAAAAGTGGTCCTTTAGGCTGTTTGCCTGCCATTTTTACCCATTTTTGCTTATTTGCCTTTTTAGCCATTTCTATAAATTATCATTTATTATATCTTTATTAATTAACATTCATTATTTTAAATTTTACCACTTTATTCTTACTTACCTTTATTATATTTTTCTTTATCTAAACTTTTGTATAAACGTTTTTAAAAAGATTATAAGTGTTAAATTCAAAGCTTTATATGGGTTGTTAGAGGAAACCAAGTTGTAACTTAGACACAATGTAAAATTTTAAGCTGAATTTTCATTAAAAAGAAAGTACAAGTACATAAAGTTAAGCTAAAACTACATACTAAAGCTGTTCTTAAAAAAAACTAACTACTGCCACAATGGCTTACAACAGCTTAAATAGCATAATAGTAGGTTTGGGTTTGGTCCTTGTTTTTTAATTTTTGTTACTTGTTTGCAGAGAAATAAACCCCATTTAACCGCTCTTGGGTTTGTTGTGGTGTGTAGAAAAACAAAAATCCTGGCCTTGGTATGCTTGGTGCCACTCAAAATTATCTCAACTTTGTCGGATTGTGGGAATTAAGGATTGCCAAGATGGATGATAGCCCATGTAGGGGTGGGGTTTTAGTTATGGTGATGGTTTTTGGATTGGATGTGGGAGTCAACGTGGTTTGGAAAAGGGAAGGTTTGGGGGAGTTATGTGATTTGGCGGGAAAAGCTTGTGTAGAAGGAACTCAAAGAAGATATATATAGGAAGATGTTACAGTATTTCTATTTCTAGGTGTGGTGTTTGGGGTTTTGTCAGAATATGGTCCTCCAACGGTTATAGCTGTGTTGCACCACACGTCTTTGTTTATTACAAGTTTGAGTTATGACAGAAACACCTGAGTGTTATAAAGGTTATTTACAGTTAAGTCCTTTTGGGTTATGGTTTGGGGACTTGGCAGAATATAGCCCTTGTTGGGTTAATACTTTGCGGGAAAGTTTGGCAGTTTAATCCCTCACAATGATTTTCTTTATAAACTTTCATTTAATAAGTTTAGGGACTTGCAGAATTAGTCCCTAAAACTTATTTTTCTTCACTTTTTTTGAACTTTGGATTGCCGTGACGCTTCCAATTAACTGATCGGGGTTGATTGGGCTTGACTTTTCAGGACTTGGGCTTGGACTTGACTTTGTCTTTTCCACGCTTTTCCATTCCGTGCTCGGTTTTGGTCGTTTTGGCTTCGTTTTTCATCCATTTTCTTAAAATATCCGTTCCTGCACAACAAGTTAGCAAAACATCGCATTATTTTTTGTCATTTTTAAGTCGGTTTGTTTATTTTAGCTCGTTTTTAAAGGTAGACACATACAAATCCCCCTTCACTCTGATTGCGGGTATTGCGTTGTCCTCAGCAATGCTATGAAGAAGAAGTAAGCATTTAGAACGCTAAGAATCTTATTCGCCCTCGACTAATAATTGGAAAAAAAAAGTAGCTATGTGTTCACTCGAGAAGTTAAAGATCATAAGTTTTGAAATCCACCGTCTTTAACTTTTTTATATATATCTACCACCTATTTTCGCGTACAATCTTTTTGCATTTTTTTTCATTTTTTCATTTTTCATAATTCAACTAACTAGAATGTTTTGACTTTCGTTCTTTAATAACTTTAAGGGATTCTATCAAACTCGTACAATATTACACATTATCAATTCACAACATGAATCAAGAGGGCATTTTCGATTCGAGAATGCCCCAAAAAGGATAAATTCATCGTCCCCGACTTTTCACTTATTCCAAACCAGGCTTAAAACAAAATCACGTTAAATATGAGTTAAGATGTTAACACTATCATATTTGCAATTTGTAAAAACTTTTCACCCTGAAATTTATATTCTTAAGGTGTTATGTTGCTATTTGAATTTCAACTTGGTCAATGTTTTGCAAACATTCTATGTTTTCCACGTTCCACCCGAGAATAATGGAGTTGAAGCTGAGATCATCCCATGTAGCGACTTTAGTCTCGGACATCCCAACCTGCGGTTAGTGACCAGGGCTTTTGACACCACACAGAGACTGTAGTATCGGGTCACGGTAATAGGATCTCCCTTCATAATACCCCCTCCCAGCCCGCACAACTCCCTTCACCCTCCACCTCCCGCTTTCCCTCCCCACACCCTCTCCCCCTCCCCCTTAGCCTCCCCCTCTCCCCTCATTCCTTATACCCCTTAGGCACCTTTTTTTCAAAAAAACTCTTAGGTTTTCGTATGCACATGCTATAAAATAATTAGCCTCAAAAGCATATTTGAATTTAACAAAAAGAGATCTTTTATTCACACTTAATATTAACTATTAATGCAATTTGCAACCCTCGACCTTTTAGAAGGCTGCAACATCGGTTCTGAGCCGGCAAGATGCAGCAAACTTTTATCAGTCTCGGATTTTTATTCTTACTATGGGCTTTCTTTAGAAGGCTGTAACATCGGTTGTGAGCCGGCAAGATACAACAAACTTTTATCAACCCACAGTTTATATTATATTATATTTTTGCATTTTTCATCATCATTTTTTTTCTTTTTTTAATATATATATAGGGAAAAAGTCTTTTTGAAAAATTCAAGTATAAATTTGAACTAAGGCTAAAGTTTTTGGTATATACTACATAAAAATTATTGATTTAAGTTTAATTTCCAAAAGTAGCACGTATATTAATCAGGTTAAGAGCTTATGGGAGAAAAAGCGACAAATTACACACATGAGCTCTTAAGATTTCCAAATAATCCTTGTTTTAGCATCCAACTCATACTTAACACTATCATTTTTCGTTCTTCGTGAATATTCGCGAACGCTTAGTCTAAATGTTAAGGAACAAGCTAGAGCTCAACACGCTCGATCGAGTCAAAATTTACTCTTATTCTACCCAGCAAGAAAGTCAAAATTGTGACAAAACACTTATTTTATTTTTTTAATTTTTTTTTTGAAATTTTGGTGGTAAAAACGGGATTACGTGAGAAACAACGGCTGCAGGCACAATCAAATCGAAGATCCCCCCCATACTAGAATGAAACATTGTCCTCAATGTTTTACGAAGGGTTTCTACGTAAATCCTAAGCCGTTTATTAAGTATGCTTAAAGATAAACGTTAGTCGATAAGATTAGGATATCGGGATTCCCAAATGAAGCTGAGGATTGTGAAGCTTTGGTGATCGAAGGACAAATACCAGGAGCACGAGAGGCTTCAAAAATTTGGGACATCCTGGTCAATACAACACAAAATACAAAACATGGAAAAGGAAAGAGGCAAGCCTCCTCACAACAACTAAACACTTATTCATTACTACTAAGCTAGCATACTACTACGGATAAACTAGGATAAGCATGGGGTGCCTCCCACGAAGCGCTTGTTTAGGGTCACTAAGCTTGACCCAATTCCCTGAATTTAATTGTCCTTAGGGAAGGTTTGGAGATCCGGGATATCCATAGCAGGGACATCCCCTCCAAAATAGTGCTTCAGACGATGACCATTTACTTTGAAGTTTGGCCCGGAGTTTTGGGATAACTCAACGGTGCCATACGGAAAGACTTAAACAATGGTAAATGGTCCTGACCAGCGGGACTTCAACTTGCCAGAGAAAATTTTCAATCTTGAGTTAAAGAGGAGGACTTGATCACCGACGTTGAAAACGCAGTTTTTGATCTTTGCGTCATGAATCCTCTTAGTTTTCTCTTTGTAAATCAAAGAATTTTCATAGGCTTGATCACGCAGTTCACTTAATTCATTGAGTTGAACTTTGCGTTGATCACCCGCGGTTTTGAGATCAAAGTTTGCATGTTTAAGGGCCTAGTAAGCTTTGTGCTCCAATTCCAATCGGCAGATGAATTACCTTTCATATACAAGCTTGTACAGAAGTGCACCCGATGGGTGTTTTGTCGCTGACGGAAGGCCAGAGAGTCGTTCATTCCAGGTTTGTCCCGACCAAGAGAAGAGGCACGATTTTCGCCCACTGTCCTTTCAAGAATTCTTTTTAAACCACGATTCGATACTTCAACCTGCCCACTTGTCTGGGGGTGATACACGGTGGAGAGATGATGAGTGACTCATATTTAAGCATGACCTTTGCAATTGGTCTTGCAAAAATGTGTTCCTACGATAACTGATGATGACGAGGGGTTGGCACGAATCTAGCAAAGAAGAGTTTATAAACTTTGCAAAACTACTCGGGCATTGTTGGTGGGAGAGCGCCTTTGCTTCAACCCATTTTGACAAGTAGTTCGTCCGCACGAGTGATGTATTGTGCCTCTAAAGATGGGAAGGGTCACCATGAAGTCGATGCACAAACGTTAAGATTTTCACAATCTTGGATGGAAATTCTGAGGCATATCATCCCTTGTGAATTTTTTAATTGTCGTTGGCACGAGTCACAATCTTTTAACCATCTCTGTGTGCATCTTTGTTTTTGAAGGCCAAAAGAATCCCGGCATCGAAGAACCTTTTTGGCGGTGATTTGCACCTTGATGTCCCCGGTGGGTCCATATTATGGCAAGCTTCGAGAATGTCGAGTGCTTCTTTGCTGTGCACACACCGCCGGATCAATTGATCCGCACAGGTTTTGAAACATAGAAGGGGTCATACAGAAGTTGTGTTTGCATCTTTTGAAAAAACTTGGTTTTTCTGTTGGGAATATGAATTCCCTTGACAAGTGAAGTTCCTCGCATGGTTAGTTTGCGAAATCTGCTAACCATGAGGTTACTATAACAGAAGAGCAACCGGTCCAAGAGTTTCGAGAGGAAATGTTTCTGTGATTTCACATGTTTCTTGAGTTTTTATCTTGATTGAGGGTTCTCAAGTTGGACAGATGTTCAGCACGGCCAGATTCTTGCTCTTTTTGTCTCGGATGCCAACCATATCGATTATAGAGCAATGGATTTCCACCGCATCAGTCTTGGTTTGCATCCTTTCAAGCGAAGAGAAGAGATTATTTTATAGCAGGAATGGTCGGTCATACACTTTATGTCTTGGTCTAAATGAGATCTGATCAATAATTTCTAATAGCGTACACTTCGGCAAGTAATTCTTTTTTCGGTCGTACTTAGTGTAGGTGTGCGGGTGCTTCAGTCATGGTTTTGCTGGCATTGTGATTTGGTTCATTTAGTTGGAAATGCTTATTTTTTGTTGCCCTAGGAATGCCCCAATTGCATAAATCGCTTGCATCAAAATTAGTTCGAGGGTAAAGTCCCAGTGGGAGCAAATCAAAATCGGAGCTCAGTCAATTTTCTTTTAAGTGTATTAAAGGATTCGATACAATCTTTTGAGAAAAAAAATTGGAGTCTCTTTTTCAAGAGGTGAGTCATTGGGCGGGCTATATTTGAGAAGTTTGTTATGGAAATCGTCGGTAAAAACGGCCGTGCCCCAAAAAAACTTCGGACACGTTTCACAGGTTGTAGTCGGGTGAGGGAGCTTGGCGATATACACTTCAACTTTAGCTCAATCTGACCTTAATTCCTGAATAGAGATTTATGTCCAAGAACAATGCCTTCTTTAACCATAAAATGGCTTTTCTCCCAATTTAGGACCAAATTGGTGTCTTCACATCGTTTTAGCATTTTGTCCAAATGGGATAGGCATGTAGAGAAGGAATCCCCGTAAGTCTTGACAAGTCATCCCATAAACACTTCATCGTTTTTTTGATCATGTCGTGGAAGATTGCCATCATACTTCGTTGGAATACGTGCCGGGTGCATTACATAGCCTAAAAGGCTATGCGGTACGATAGGTAAATGTTCCGTTAAATGGGCAAGATTAAGGTTGTCTTTTCTTGGTCTTTCGGGGTCTTTGGGAATTTGAAAGGAAATAACCCGGATAAAGCCATCGAGGAAACAATAGAATTGGTTTCCAGCGAGTCTTTCGAGCATTTGGTCCATGAAGGGGAAGTGGAAAGTGGGTCCTTTCGGTCGCTCATTCAACTTTTATAGTCAAATGGCATACTCTTCCCACCCTGTGACAAAGTGGATATAAGATCATTTTATCATTTTTTCGCGGTATGCACCATTTTTCGGTACACAAAATGCACAGGGCTTACCCATGGGATTCAGAGAGATCGGATAAATCAATCCGGCGTCAAGAAGTTTTTCAACTTCTTTCTTGATGAATGCGTTCATGGATTTTCAGATATACCGCCTTTGATGCTGAAAACCGTTCGGTTCGTAGTCCTATTCCATGAGAATTTTTTGGGTATAAAACTCTGGGGATTGATACCCTTGATATCAGGGAAAAGTTTCCAAATGATGGACTCGCTTGTGGGGATTTTAGAACCTCGATTTAGAGATTCCTTTCCTCATTCCTTCAAGTCTTTTGCAAATTATGACGGGCCAACTTTCATTACTTCCAGAAAGGCAATATTATAAATGATGTGGCAAGTCCTTGAGCTCAACTTAGGGGGACTCCATTAACTGAAGAATTTTCATTGTTTGTTTCACAAATTTTTAAGATTTTTCGAGTTAGTTTCAGGAAAATAATTTCCTTGAAGAGGTGGTGATGGTTCACTATTAAGAATTGCTTCGAGGAGAAGAATATCCCCATCAGGGTCATAATATGTTGGATCAACTTCCAGTGAAGTTGCATCATCCTCTATAGCAAGAAAAGAGTCGGGCTTGCTTCGAAAGGAGGGAAAATCACTTCCTCGAATGGAGTTAAGTTGGAGATGAAGTAGAGAAGATTAGGATCATAGTAAGGAATGGGATGGACACTCGAGATCACATTTGAGAGAAAACAAACTTCTTGAGAGTATTCTTCACAAGCCATATCAATGACGTCAATTCGGGTTTGCCGTCATATGATTGTAATTAGCCGTGTATCTCGAAGTCTGGTCCAGATTGAATGTAATGGCCTCTCTACCAACACGAAGGGTTATCTCACCCTCGTATACATCGATTAATGCATGACTGGTCTTTAAGAAACTCCTCCCGAGAATTAGAGGTACTCGGGGGTCTGGCTCAAAATCGACGACTACGAAATCTGCAGGAAATTGGAACTTTCCCACGATACAAAGACGTCTTCATCGATACCGAATCGGTTCATGAGGATTGCATAATTTTTTCAGGATTTTTTCCACTATTTTTAATCAATTTTTATTCTAAAATTGTTTTTATCTCTTAAATAAATCAAAAAAATATATATTTTTCTTTAAAAAACAATTACTTGATCATTTTGCACCTGGAAAATTAATTTGTCTTTCGTTGAGTTAGAATTTTACATTTGGTTTTATTAAAAAGAAGGGGATTTGATCCGTTCTGTTTTTAGCTTTAAAATCATTCTAGCTTTCGTTTTTAGGTTTTCTTTAATCATTTTTGCATTTTAATCTTAGAAATTAGAAAACCAGCCCAAAATTCTTTTAACCATTCAAGTACTCGATCACGAACGTTTTCACGATTTTCGATTCACGCCTCGTTGGGAGAACGACCCGGAGGATTTTTGATTTTTCCTTTGGTCAAAAGGAATTTCTTTGAAATCTCTTGGAATACCTATCGTTGATAAAATCATTATATTTATATATACGTGTTCGGATCGAATCAGCTAGCTATAGCTATATGTAGTCGTCTCTCGCATTAGGAGTGAAAAAAAAGATTCAAGATGATTATTTGTGACGAAGATGAAAATCTCACTAATACCACCACCAACGTGTTTTAGTGCCACACAATTTATGATCAAATCTATATATTACATATCTCACATCGGTAGAATAATTGTTTTTCATATAATGTATGTTTGAATATTACCAACTCTAACTATATGCTTTACGTCTATTTATCCTCTTTCAAACTTATAACTTCATAATACGCAATATCATTTGCTACTTTTTTCGACGTTCACTTTAAAATACCCGTGAATTTCACGGGTCTTTTAGCTAGTTGAGTATATATGTTAATGTGTAGAGTAAAAAATAAAGATTGAAATAATAAATGTTAGAGAAGGTGAAAAGTATTTATTTATGATAGGGGAAAGGGATAAAAGAAAAGTATTGTACTTTTGTCACACGTCTCTTATTATATATATATATATATATCTATATATTATATATTTATATAATATAGTTCCCCTTTCATTTATTCTCCTTCACAACAAATTTCATTTCATTCTCTCTCACCCACAAAAACATTCTCACTCCTCGCACCACATCACGATGACGATGCTCCTTCGTAGCACACCAAACCTCCACTTTCAGATTTGTATGTATAAATATTTGTAAACTCTTGGGGCTGAACCGCCACTCCATAATGATTGGCGGCAAATCATCCACATATCATATACCGGCATTTTAAAAATAATAAAAGAAAAAAGAAGGACACCTAATCCTTCACAAGTCTTAGATAGAAATCTTGGATCAAAAAAAAGAAACCAAAAACCTAACAAAGATTGAGTTCTGCGTAAGTAAGTTATGATAGATGCCCGAACGTATGTGGAAGAGTTGTGCATCCAATAGAGTACGAAAATCATGTGCCGGTTGCACGTGGAAGAAGATAATTGGAAGATCAGCAAGACTGAGATGGCTCGATATGTTAGATTTAGGTGAGTGAAGGAAGTAGGACGGGGTTTGATGATGTGAGGGATCTCGAATTCAAGGAAGCTGCTTGCTAGTAGTCAAGGAAAACGATTTGACCTCAACAAAACGGGATTTGAAGGAGAGAGGGAAGCGTTTTACTTTTTTAAAAGAATCCTTAGAGACAGTAAAGTCTTTTGGATGAATGAGATTAAGGAACAAGGGCTGCCGTTTGATATCGTTATTATAGCCACGTTTTTTAGCCGTCGATATAATTGATAGTAAAATCGACACCAGAAAAGGCAGAGACTGGTTCTATTTAATGCTCGAATGAATATTGTGTGCGGTTCAAGAAGGTACAGGCATATACTAAATTCGATATCGTTGTATACTCGAGGATGAAGGTGAGTTAATCCGGATAACAACTTATAGAGATCCAAATAAGCTGTGGAACTCTAACAAGCTTCATCTCGATAAAAATCCACATAAAAGTTGGAATACAAGGAAGATGGTTGTTCATCCCCCCTCTTGAAGAAGACACCAAAGGTTTGTTTTTTTGAAATCTATGGAACCCACCCACTTATTTATAAATATTTGGTTTGCGTTTATTATTGTTTGTGGTAAAGATAAAGCTTTTTTTTATATTGTCTTTGGGTTCTAACCAGCTAGAATGCGTCGTATAAGCAATAACTGTATGATATGCTCAATCAGTCTTAAAGATCTCGATAATCAATGTAATATGCGATGCTTGCTACTGGGCCTATTTCAAATACTTGTGCCCAAAGAACACTACTTGAATGGGCCAGAGAGTATTCAATTTAGTTGAATTGCGTAGTAGTGGTGGTGTTACAACGTATGTCTTAGGAAACATATCCCACTTCTAGCGATAAGGTTTTTGCTAGTCAAGCTGTATAGGAGCATATCGCACATTATTAAGTTTGTAGAGTACCACGGCAGTGATTTAGTTGTTCAGATAGACATACACAAAAGTATGGTTTTTTTTTTGGTTACATACACACATACATACATTAGCGTTCATAGTTGTACAGACGTTACACATTAAGATGCGAAACAGCAGATAAGGTTTATGTTACTGTTATATCAGACTTACACAAAAGGTGCAAATGGGTACGATTTAAGAGCTATTGGCCGAGTCTGGGCGGCGTCGTGTCTTTGGATCCTTTCGTTTTTGCCTTTTTATAGTGTCGGAGGGTTTGCCTATAGGAGCTTTTGGAAGAGTGTCCTTCTTGTAGATGATTGTGGGGTTTTTTTTTCTTTTTATGGTCACCATCAAAAACATTGTCTCCTCCTTAATTTCTTAAGTCCACAATGGAATTGTTAATCGTTGATTAATCTCTAGTCTATTTATCATTTCTTCACACCCACATAGGTATTTGACTATTCAAATACTTATTTAAACGCTTCGTTGTACTGTTACATGTGTAGGTATATGATGAATATATGTTTTGTTACAAGAGTATGGAAAAAAATTTTGGGCCACTGTTAGTGAAATACCAAATAACTAAGAGATTAAAATTGGATTAAATTGAAGACCAAACTTTATATTCAATGCAGAGTAAAATACCATAATGCTCGTAGTTCTCAACAGATCTTCCCCAATTAGAGAACCTTAAGACTACTCACGAGGGTTTTCTGCTAAGTGCTTGATCACACATCCTTCATAGAACATGATTGCTGTGAGTCTTACAGCCGAGATAAAACATGAATAGACTAACATATTTTCAACTTAATTACTTTTTAATTTTAATCGTTTCTTCCTTTTATCCAAGTTTATTTGTGTTGATATCTTGGTGTTTATTCATTATTATGGCAAAGTATTGATATAATGGCCATAATTTTCAAACAAAAACATAAATTAAACGTTTTCATGCGCCGTAGGTGTTTAATTATGTGATTGTAACCCATAGAAAACACCAAAAGAGTTAGGCTTGTGATGCCACTGTTGGGATTTGATAGTCGGTATCCAATTATCATACGTGTACGCAGCGGGATATGGACTAGTATTGGTTCATGTAATTAACACAAATAAATAAACAAGAAGGAACATTGAAAAGTAAATAGAATATAAAACCCTCAAAGTCAACAGAAATGTTATGGAAAATAGTGACTAATATTGTCATCTAGGTTGCTCCACAACACGTCGACAAGCACGTCCCTGATTTGCTAAGTCGTTACATAACGTTTCTCAAACACAAGTGTTACTTTTCGTTTCTGTTGAACAGAATATCACAAAAAACAAGTGGTTAATACTTGTTCTAGATCCGGTCTCCAAAATACAAGTTGATATGCGTTTGGATCGAACCAAGAAACAAACAAAAAAAGAAAACCCAAAAACTGACCTTCGATGGGGCTTGTACCCCTGGTTGCTACAACAATAGTGAATAGCACAACCATGGACTACAAAATCTTTGGAGGTACAAACAATTCTGTTGAAATAAGCATTTATGTCAAAACATTCACATGCATGTAGTTACATGGATATCAATCCATACGTATACAATTAAATGTATATTTAAGGGTTTTGCCTTTGTTAAAAAAGTAGGAGATAACAATAGGGAATAAGATTTGTTATTCGGATGTATAGGTTGAGTAATTTTCATGTGATGTAGTGTCGTCCATAATATTAGGGGTGAGGGGTTTATATACCTTCAAGCCCTAATCATGATAGAAGTAGGAAACCTCTTTTTCATCCTTATCACAACTCTCCTTTACCTTTATCTCCAAGAAAACCAACGAACCTAGACACTCTCTAGAATCTTCATGGCTGGCTGACAACACTTAGTGCACCCATATGATTCATGTCTTGACGTTTTAGGTCCTTTGGTTTTCAATAGAAACTTACGTGAAGTATTTAACGCACTTAAGTGTCTTAACGTGTGTGCCAATAGTACACATTTCTAGTCGTATTTGCTAATCAATTAACATATTCCAAAGCTCCCACTTGGGAGTTGGGAAGTAGCAGACTGCCCATATTCTAACGACGGAAACGTCTTGCAACATCACATTCGTTTTTAAAAAACTAGACAATGATCTGAGATCAAGTTTCATAAACATTTCTCAGAGCATGGTTTTATATTTCTCTTGCTATAATCATCCCTTGGTGCAGATACCGTTAAACATGGATTTAGGATCCTAACTCATTCCATATAGTTTAACCATTTAGATTCTCGTTCTAGAACTTAATACAGATATACCAAATGTAATCAAGAATCATCTTGCATTACCCTTTGGGTGCGGCCACACAATTATCTGATTAATTCTGGAGAGGCGCCAAAGGTATCATTCTGCACATCAAGTGGAGGAACAAATTCTTTGTTGAATACAAGTGTTGTGAATGCTGCTTCACATCACTTCCAATAATAGCCTTTATAACTACCATTTTCAGGTTAGCGTTTGACTTAGAATTAAAAAGTGATATCCACACATACCAGAACTTGTTTGTATTCTCAAGTCTAAGGATGACTTAACCAACTATTTTCCGAAATTTTACTCATGACTAAGGATCCAAAAGTAAATATTCGAAAGTTAGGGTGTCCAATATGCATCCCTTATGAATAACATATGAGTTTGGCGGGAACCATCCATATATTCAAAGAATATAACCAACACTCACATTTGTCTTATGTAACAATATTCCCATACTGTTAACCAACAATGGACATATTTAGAATGATATAGCACTCAAAGGATTAAACATGATGCAAATATAGGTTAAACAAATTATTATTATGTATGAATAACAAAATACCGTATCTTTTTCATCAGAAAAGAAAGTAAAATTGTCTTACATCCCAATTATCCAAATACTAAAACAGATATGCATGAAACTAATTAGCAAGTTGAAGTCCAATGTTTCCAACATTCTCAACTACTTCTTTACAAGATAGCTAAATAGTTATCTGAGTAAACTTTCCGAATACTTGTTTCAATTCCATATTGTGAAGAATTTTGAACGATATGATGATGTCGTATGTATTATTTGATACTATTGCAAGAATCATAGTATGGATAAATGTGACAATACTTTTATGAGGTCTTTTCAGTCACCACATACTTATCTAGAATCATCTTTACAGTTTTTAAATTGATTAATGTAGCTCTCTTTTTAATGTGTATTGCAATTATGCTCTAAGATGGCATATCTAGTTAGCAAGATTTATCATAAATGATGAAATCCTACATAACTAGATCTTGATTATTCTCAGCCATCATGTTGTCACAAACAACTCTATGCCTTCTATAATCGTTAAACATTTGTTTTAACGTCATCTAAATCACTCTTAATTGTTACTTTTATCAATGTCATCTAAACACTATCAATTGTTACTGTTGTTGTTAGCTCATCTTGCTCTTGTGCAACAAGTAAACAACCATGTTCATACACAATATAAGAATACTTGATGAATCCTTTGTTAAAAAACACAAGGTTTCCATACCATGTATTAAATTATTCAAGTGCAATATTCATTTAAGACTTTGGCTTTAATGATGCTATTGCATTGTGTCGGACTTATTTTCTCGCATATGTTTATGTCATTCATTCTCCAATGTCGGATGTTTAAGTTCCTAAAATTTGAAGTTTCATTACAACTCAAGGACGAACATCTATATTTGATGGAAATGATACCTTATATGTTACACAACATAGAATTTTGAAGGAAAACTTTGTGCTCCACTTTGATGTAAGGTGTATCAGGAGTTATCTTATGTTTAATCAAACTCATATTCTGATTAAACTTAAGATTCAGCTCCTAGATGCATGATCCAATCCACACTTGGATTCTATTATCTTGTATAATTTATAAAGATTATTTTAAACTCATAACCTTTGATTACACCGTCCTTGCAAAAGATAATCATAAAGAAAAGAGTTATAAAACTTAATTGTCATAAAACAAAATAGATCTAACCTTTTGATTACACATCGTCTTCGCAAGTATCATGAAGGAAAAAGTTATGATCTTAATTCTCCTTATGACTGATTCAAGAAAATTGTATGGACAATTGTTATCTTTTATAATTATGCGTGTAGAAAAGAAGATTTAATGCATAGTCAATTTCTTGTGTAAGATTAAAAACTCTTGTCCATCAGTCAGGCTTATATGTATACATTCTTGTCCTTTGAGCCTTTCAAAAGAAACTCATTCTCACCTCACATTTTACTGTTTGGTGAAAGACCAATCAATCTCAAAACATTGATTGTCTTTTAAGGATTGCATCTTTTCATTCATAGTTCTAAGATATTTATCAGATTCAAGATGTGATAATTCATCTTATTAGTTAGCAGGTTAATAATGACCCTTTAACTAATATTCCTCAGCATTGATATAAAAATATCACTCCATTGATGAGGCATCCTTACGGATTTATGAATGAGAGTTACATTATACTTTGGTTCGACATTTTCATGCTAAACCTTAGTATGACATCAACGAGTGAATTCAGAAGGTTATGTATTTTGTTCTTGAATATTTTCAAGATTTATAGATGCTCCTACTTACTTTTGTAAGAAGAGATACTTCTCTAAATACTAATTATTTAAGCAACAATAAATTGTTCTTAATTGGGACAACAAAATACATTTTATAGTTCTCATCTCTAGCTTGTTAATAATATGCTTCATAAGATATTAACAAATTTCAGAACATAAATCAAGACATAATGGGATTCATCCCTAATAGATGATGTCTTGAATACCTTCTAGGTTAAAACTATATTGAGTGCATCCATGACACACGCAAATTTCTAACCTTGATTTATTTTGGCGGTGAGTAATTAAGTAATCAGAAACCAAACAATATGAATATAGTTTGTTTCAACACATTAGACATACCATGATAGTGTGGTATTCTATGAGTATTAGAATTGTGATACTCCATTAGAATTCCTTAGATAACTTAATTCTCTATGGATTAAATACTTGTCAATTGGGTCGAGCCAAATTTAATACAAAGTATTTTTTCAACCAAGTGCATGCTATAATGTATATTTCTTGAATAAGTACTTTAACTCCATGCACTGTGATTCACAAGAAGACTGAACAGTTCAAGGAATTCTTTGGATAATGTGTTTACAAGAAATCATGTCAATACATTTAATGTCTTTTGAGCTAATCAAGGATCTTATGTTATACTCTTTGTTCATGTGTTCATGTTCATGTGTTTCAAGAAAACAGAACATGTTAAGTATACGTTACAGTTCTTTGAATAATTCAAGGACATCATGTTTATGTGTTAACAAGAAGACATGACAATTTTACTACTTACTTTATGTTATGAGTCATTGATAAATTTAAGGACTTTATAATTTTGTCTTAACAAGCAAACATAATTATACTAACTAAAGTAGTTATGAACACAAACTCTTAAGTTCAATAGTAATTTCAAGTTAATTTCATCCTTCATAATTATGATTATATAATTAACCACAATTTGACTAAAGCATGTAGTCAAAATGTTGAAGTAGCTTTACTTTATATCTTGACATTTAAATGTAATAGAGCAACAAACATCTTGTATGTTTAAGTCCTAGTAGAATTATTATCTTTATTACCTTGCGGTCAAGAGAAACCAATAATCATATTGTTATATGTTGTTCCTTGCACACACTTAAGATTTCTCCCACTTGTGTACGGGACAACATTATTTACGACAAGCGCTTGATTGTATAAACAATATGATAGTGTCATAGATATTACAAGTAGATTTCGAACCATAATGTTTAATAAGGAATTGTGGATTATTATTCTATAGATAACGTTTCGGAAAGCAACATCAGAAAGGCAACATGTTATCTTATAAAATAAAATGCAATTTTCCTTAAAACCATGGTCGTTCATATTCGGAAAGTAATGAATTATTTCAAAGCAAGCTAGAAATAATATGGGCAACTAACAAGGAAATAAATCTTGTAGCTCCCACTGAATTTGACAACATTATATGAATGTCTTTTCAGTAATAAAACGCAAAGGTCCCACTGGATTTGTCAACATTGTAAGTGTTACATCACCAGTAGATAGCAAATAGCGATTTATTTACTTTCCTAGTCTCTTAGAATGCCTACAAGTAGCAATGTACTTAGGTATTGAACAGAGTATATGAAGTTCTACTTATGTAGATGAGGGACTAGCCATTCATGCTTTCATTAACTTAAACATTTAGCATGCAATTCCTCCTTAATCGGTCTGCCTAGCCACAAGGGTGTTTAGCACTATAAGGAATGAAGTGAGTCAAGAAAAAAACCTTAGAAGACATTCTAGTAATTTCCTTTACTCATTACGGTTTATTGAGAATTCCTCTTATTTACATTTAAAACTCATACATCATCTTGACAAGTGCAAGATGTTATTATTTTGGTAGCTATAGACAAAATGTTCTCTAGTTACACAAAATATTTTATCTTTCAATTATTTCATAACCGGAAATGGGTAATGAAAGATTGTAAGTGAGTTTAAATATAATGAGAAAATTTCAGTTGTAATCCTATCTTAGTTTTGTCAACCAAGGAGAAGAGTTAGGAGTAAGTTTCACTCTTCTTACCAGGAAAAGAGACTATGTTTGTCTTTTTAAGAAAACAAACTTTCGTTTACGAATTATGTTGCAATAACACAATTAATGAGAACATAAGTATTTTCGATAATTAAATTCTTAAAAGAATTAACTACCTAATTAATTACTAATAAGACTAAGATCCAACTTGACCTCCCACTTATTATAGAAGGTCTGACCAACGTGTAAACAAGTAGGGCAAGAGGTAAACGGCGTGCGTTAATTGCATTGTAAATGCAACTCTTAGTTTTATGAGACACATGACTTTAGTAACTCATATAGTAATGTCATGTACATGTTTTGTCTCATCTTATGCCTCGGGTCCTTCGACTCCTCTACGTTTTGAAGATGACAAATGTAAAAACATTTACGATAAAAATAAACGTTTACATGTTATTAAATCATAAACTTCCATTTAGACACATATCACTTAAGGTATGGATAAACAAATCATTAAACTTAATTAGTGATCAACAAAATAATTTTTCTTCTTAATCCATCATATTTTTACAAAACTATATTTTTACAAAAATACACAAAATAGTTTTGTTAAATAAAAATAATGTTTTATTTAAAAACATAAAATTTAAAATTCAAATTTTCCCCCTAAAACTGATGACAGCTCACTATGATAAGCCTTCTCCACAAAAAGACAAAAAAAGTGGCTAGCGGCCCCCAGATATATTTGGGACCGCCGAGACCGCCATCAGCTGAATGTTGGGGATTCCTAGCTATAAATACTGCACTATTCTCAGCAGAAAAATAGACCTCTGTGCATGATTTTTCAGTCTTCTTTCTCTGTCTAAACCTTCTTTCTCTCACTAAATATCTTGATCACTAACATAATTTAATCTTGTTTTAAATGATCAAAACTCATCTTCTATCTTCTTCTATCTTCTATCAAGTGCAAGAGAAGAATACTCGTATTCGCCAAGAAATAAAGTGTTATAGATTAGTGATTTCTCATCTCTTCTTCTAAGATTCAAAACTCTATTTTGATTATCTTGTGTAATTGTGTAAATCGGGTTGTGTATAAATCTGATAGTGTAGATCTTGTGATTGTGCATTACTTGTGAAGTGGTAGATTGATTCTAGCTAAGATTAGGACTCGACATTTAGCTTAGTGTCAAAAAATAACGTAAGCGACGTGTAAAAGGTTTTCCTTTTGCCTCCGTCTGAAGGAGCTGTTGACATATTGAAATCTCGAGTCGATACTCGAGGAGTGAGTTAGGCGAAGAAGAGCTTTGTAGCCGAACCACTATAAATCTTGGTATCTTGGTTTGATCGTTCTTTCCTTTATCTATTTATATTGCTTATGTAGATATTACAATTAGATAGCTATCATGATTGGTTCATATTGTTTATTGATTGAACAATCATATCGAAAATCTAACGAATTGTAAGAAGTAAAAAATTTTAAAACTCCAATAACCGTAAATATTCAACCCCCCCCCTCCTCCCCACCCTTTAGTTTTCTACAAATGGCAATCAAAGCCGAGGTCCACTTAAGAATTTTAAAATATACTTGTATTTTAAAGCTTAGATAGATCTATGGGATTCTGACAAATATCTGGAAGGGCAATCTATCGAAGGACCACTACATCTTGAAAGTGATAGTTTTATTTATTGGAAAAATAGATTCGAAACATATGTTAAATCAAAAGATTTTGATCTTTGGCATGTTATTACTAACGATGATTTTCAACCTATTCAACAAAATCCGGAAACCAAATTAGATGAGGTTATCGTTGTAGGATCCCTTTGCTTAATGGATCTTAACCTTTAGCTTGTAAAGGGTTTGTTGCCTTAGATAAATCTAAAGTAACAATGATGAAACAATGATTAACCACTATTGATTACGCGGAATTTAATCAACAATGTAAAGAAGAACACAATCAAAACACTTTTATATTGAACTTTGAATCTGCCTAAGTTACAGATTACAAACTATGATTACTATATGATCTCTATGATCTTCTGTAGAACTATATCTACTGACTATGCCTCTGGTTCCTTTTATAGACTAAGGAAACCCTAATGGGCTTTACAAAACGCGTATAAAGATAATGCATATCTTTTCCTAAGATATCTCTATGCCAATCTTTTAAACTAACTAATTTCTGCGTAAGCAGACTTAACTATTACACAAACAATATTAACTATTTAATACTGTCAGTACTAACTATGATAAACCTTCTACCAGTACTAACTATTACACTAGCAGAATTAACTACAATACTAACAGAATTAAGTCTGTTATACAAAATTCCTAACAATCCTCCCCTAAACTTGAACTTCACTTGTTAACTTCAAGTTTCTTCAGTTGTCTTCAGTTTGGGCTTTTAAGAATTGTATCCAAGCATCTTCATGTCCCTTATCTTCTCTTGAATGAGATCTGTTTGATGTTCTTTGAAAAACCAGATCATACTTTGTCTTTTAGTCTTTGTCTTCTCTTCACAGCTACACAGCAACATCCAACTAAGTTGGCTTTATAGTTTTTGGCAAACTACCAGCCATCAACGGATTGATATTCTTTACCGTAGCCGTTTGCTATGGAATCCAACGCTCATGTAGTAACAAGGTGCAATTGATAACCTTACTAGTTTTTTAGCAAACTATCAGCTTCAACGATTTTAATTCTCATGTACCAGTAGCCGTTTGCTCTGGAGTACCAATGCTTTAGTGCAATTTACTATGTGGCATAAATTACCATACCAGTTTTTGTAAATTGTCAACCATAAATGGATTTAAGACGGTCTTTACCAAACCGTTTGCTTTGGAGCTAGCAAGTCCTTCTGGCCTATTAAGCATGGCTGAACTGATAACCATAATTGTGGATGTTGTGGTTAGCCAACACACCAAAACTCTTCCTCACTACTAATAATAGTCCACAATCCAAAAACATGCCCACAGCTACGATAACATTATCATTTCTAATCCCAAGCTTGCTTCTCAATCATCTTCAAGAGTTTATAGCAAACTTCATTCATTTTTCCATCTAGAAGCTTCATTTTCAGCATCACTTGGCAAGCTTCTTTTGACAATGGATACTTTCTATCCGCTAACATATAGATTGTGCATGCCTCCAAAGTTAAGCAATGTACCTCACACTTATCATAATATCTCCAACTAACCATCTTTTGTTGAAGTGGTAAGCTCCAAATAGCATCTTCAATAAGAGGTGGATCAAACATAGTCCTGAGATCACTCCAAAGCACTCTGTCATAAGCATCTTCAGGCCTATTTGTTCCATACTTCTGCATTACCAACCTATACAACTCTATAAGATCCTCTCTTGTGAAGTCTTTGATCATAGCTCCAAAGCTCATGTAGACTGTATCAGCTCCATTTGCTCTTATTATCTGATAAACACTTCTTTGACCTTGCTGAAATATCTTCCAATTTGCCACACTATCAGATTTTGTAGTCAAAGGAGTAGGATTCATAGCTTCTACTGATTCCTCTTTATCAGTTTCTGAATCTTCTTGTGCACTCTTGTCAACATTTATACCCTTTCTAGCCTTTTGCTTCTTTCTTTTTCCTGTTCTTTTTACTTGCTCTTCTTCCTTTACTTCAGCAACTTTTTCTCCTATAGCTGGAACATCTTTATCATCAATCCTTTGTTTCTTTGAAGTCTTTGTCTGAAGCTCCTCTCCATATCTTTTCAATTTTGCCTTTGTAGCTTCAAGATTTATAGGAACAAAAGTATCAATCTGCTGAACTAACTTATCAAACTCTTCTTTAATCTCTTCAAACTTCAACTTCTTTAACTGAGAAAGCTTCCAAGTTCCTTGATTCTTAAGATAGTTTGACATATAGATCCTTAACTGTGACTGAGTCATAGGTTTGTTTCTCTTTGCCTTAGCTCTTTCCTCTGCAAAGTGTTTCTTTCTTTGATTCACCATATCTACCATTCTTTTTGCAAAATCTTGTTCAGGCAAATCTTGTCCCAACACATCTTTTGACAACTCTGCATTTGCTTCTAGCTTGGCTCTAATAGTATCCCAGTCTTCTTCAGTATAAAACTGAGCTTCAAATTGAACTTGAGCTTTTCTTTTCTTTTGTTGTTCTGTTAAAGCTTCCTCTTCAGCCATTCTTTTAGCTATCATTTTATCTAAATGAATCTGCTTTGCAACTTCTTCATCCAGTTGAGCTTGCAACTTTATAGCCTCTTCCAATCCAGCTTCCTCTTGTCTCAATTGTTCTTTAGTTTTGTGAGTAGCCTGGATATCCTCTTCAATCATTGGAGCCTTTCCTTCCCTTTGACCCCTTTCACTAGCAGTACCAGAATCAACTTTAGTACTACCAGTACTAACTTCTTCAATACCAGTATTAATTTCTTCTCTGCCAGTATTAATCTCTTCTTCAGCATCCAATCCAATATCAATCTTCTTAGCTATAGACCTTGCTCTCCTCCTGTATCTCTTGCCCTTATCAGTTGATTTTTCTTTGCTAACACCCTGAGAAGCAACCTTTGACAATGTTTTTTAGATGCCATCCAAATTGTGAACTGATTTCTTCTTTCATAGCCTCCCTGAAGCTTTTGTAGGAGTGACAAAATCTGTTGACTTCTCTTTCATATGATTTCCTAACCAAAGAAACTAGAGGATCATCATCGAATTTTCCCCTGAAACTTCCTCCCCTAAACTCTATTCCTTTAACCCTCTGATTCAGATATGAGTTACATTCTTTTGTATTTTCCCTCTTTCAAATCTGTTTCTAGATTTTCACATTCTTCACAATTGAGCATAGACAATTCCCTAGTGTCTGTTTGGTTGTCCTTCAATATTTGTAGATTTGTAGGGGGAGTGGCCGGGGTCTTTCTCCAAACTATTAATCCTGGTCACCAAGGTAGGTACAAGCACCATCAATTCTTTAAGTTGCATACTATCCTTAGCACTTTCTGATGTATTACATTCAGGAAGAGGTGCTTCATAGGACCTAGGTGGTGAAAAATAAGGTGGAGATTGAGGTGGTGAATGAGGTGGTGATTGATGTAGTGGTGATGGATGAGGTGGTGATTGATGTGGTGGTGATGGATGAGGTGGTGATGGATGAGGTGGTGATGGATGAGGTGGTGATGGATGAGGTGGTGATGGATGAGGTGGTTGGGATGTGGATGGTATTGGATCAATAGGTGTATGATGGGGCTGGTTGTGTTGAGCCTTCACCTTGATCCACAGCTGCCCCTACCAACATAGCAGGCAGCAATGGTACAATATCCCCTGCATAACCCCTTTTCATGTTTGCAAAAAGCTTTTTGGTCAAAGTTAGGGCTAAATACCTTCCTTTATTTTCAGTTGTAATATCCAAAATAATTTGTAAAAACCTTGGATACATTAAAAATTTTGAATTACTCTCTAAGTTATGAACCATCCCATCAAAAATCATTTTTGAAAAATTATAAACCCTATTGCTAGATAGACAGATTAATGCAGTAGCAATAGTACTACCAAATTGATCCCATCCACCAGACTTAGGGCTTAAGCAGTGTAAAATATGATGGATTAAAAATTTCCATTGGGGTGTAAAATTCTTTTTCCAAAAAGTTAATTTACCCTCAGTAACATACCCCAAGGTGGCTAATCCAACATATATTTCAGCATCAGATAAATTATGTATTCCTGTTGCATCTGCCAATTGAAGTTTACTTCTGACAGATGCCTCAGTAATAGTATAGATTAGATTCTAAATGCTACAGATTTTGTTGAGTCCCATTAGCAATGTGTCTGACTTGTGGCTTTGCCAGAACTGTTTGACTAGGGAGTCATAGATAGTAGGATTATGAGTTAAGGCATACCTGAGAGATGTACCTTTAAGAAAATCCACTACCTCAGTGAAACCAACACTTTCATTTGGTTTCTTCAGGAAAGCGACCATATTATGCTTGTCTGAGTACTTTAGATTGGCCATATGAACTCGTTGATGAACATAAATCGTAAGAATTGAGATTCTAATGCTGGGTTTGATGCGAGTGAATTACTAAGTTTGTTTTGAGAGAGGGAATTGATTTTTTATCGATAATAACAAGGTGTCTTATTGGAACCCTGTGTAAAAGAATGTTTCTTATAGTAAAGAAATATAATTTTTATATTGAAAAAGTGCAGGTGAAGTATCCAAATAAAAACCAAATGTTAGTAAGTATAGCGCCCGTAAAAATCTCTAACGGTAATATAAAAATGAAGAAAAGTTAATTTTCCCTCACCAGCACCAACGATCATCTACCAGTATTAAAATTAGTCTACCAGAATTAACCTTAAGTCCACAGAATTAACAAGTAAGCTACCATAATTAACTTGTAGACTACCAGAATTAACTCTAATACTTAGTACTTACAAACCATAGATGAGTTGTATTTGCCAGGACTGCTTCTATCCATCCTCAAATCCATGCTTATCTTGAAAAGTTAGTGCAATAAAGAGAAAAATATACCTAGAACTTGAACTAACTAAAACCTATCTACCAGCATTAATACCCTAGCAGTAATTAAAAGTAAATTATTCCTGTACAAAAACATTACAATTTAACCTCCCCTCAAATGTAACTATAGATTTAACCTGGAAACATCAAATCCTTTAGTGAGAAGGTCTGCAACATTTGAGTCAGTGTGAATCTTGAGAACATCTATCAATCTCTTCTCATAAGCAGATCTCCTTCTGAAGTGATGTCGAATCTCCATGTGCTTGGTTCTTGAATTGATAAACTGATTCTTGACAACACAAATAGGTGCTCTCATTTTTCAATATGGATATTGGAGTTCATAAGTTAAAGCCATAATCCATCATTTTGGTTTTGTATCCATAGTAACTTGGGCCCCACATCGAAAAAATTGAAAGGGCAGCTTCAATACATTCTGCCGATCAGTAGTAGAATATGGCCACAATTGACTGCTTCTTGCACGCCAAGATATGAGTCTTCTACCAAGATATTGACATCCACCATTGTTGATTTCCTGTCAAGGCTTGCACCCTGCATAATGACTATCTGAGAAATCTTCTATTCAAAAGGGGATCCCATAAACCATAACCCTAGTTTGGGTTATGATGAGATATCTAAAAGAGCCACTTTACAGCATGTAAATGGAAGCTTTTGGAGTGACTAAAACCTTGCAAAGTCACAGAACAACAAACATGATGTTGGACCCTTGATTGCCATTCCCCAAAACATCAGGAACCAATCATTGATCTGTATTCCCCATGGACATCTACCTCTACAAACCATCTTCATCTTTAACCAAGGGTTTGTTGACTCAATAGGAGTAGTACTATTTTTGATGGAGCAAATATCAAACTTCTTGGAGAATGTTCAGCTACGAATACTTGACTTGACTAATCAAGAATCCATCAATGTTTGTATGCTATTCACCTCACCTATAAGCCTAAAACAGAATGTAAGCTCTCCCAATGAGCTCCTATCTGGAATCTTATTGTACATACACATTCTTCGAAATACCAGTACACAAATAGACGTTCTTAGAGTAGAGCCAAATATAGGCTTTTCATCCACATAGACCTTGGAACGCAACATAATGTCATCCAAATTCATCTTGGATAAACAGGTTATGTCTATGTAACCTCTTCTAAAACCATTCTCCAACAAGAAAGAAGAGAGTGTCTCATACCAAGCTCTAGGAGCTTGATGTAGACCATAAAGAGCTTTAACCACCTTATAGAGACCTTGTTTGGATAAGCAGGATCAACAAAGCCTGAGGAGGTTGATAACACACCCCATCTTCTTCAATAATGCCAAGAGAGAAAAGCACTTTTAAAACAAATTATTTTGATAGATAAGAAAATCCCTTATATATGCAAAAGGCTAATAACAACCAGATTGCCTCTATTTCTAAAAGCAACTGTGCAAAAACCTCATCATAGTCTATTCCTTCTTCTTGTCTATGACCTTGAGCTACAAGTCTAGCTTTATTCTTTACAACAATGCTTCTCTCATCTCTTGTTTCTGAAAACCCACTTAGTGCCAATTGCCTTCTTTCCAAAAGGCAATCCACATGAATCCAAACCTGCTGTACCTGAACAGGAGCAATCCTTCTTATCATTTGCTTCAAACCCAGCTTCATCCTTTAAGGCTTGTGATATAGTCGTGGTTCTATTTAGAGAGAAAGACATCCAAAACAAAAAGTTCTGATGGATTCTTGTGGTTGTTTCTATTCTGGTTGTGATGTTTAACGTACTAAGGCTTGTTATGCTAAAAAGCCTTTTTGAATTTATTTCCCCTCTTAATTGAACTGCTGATGTAGGATCTCCAAATTTTTGTCCTTTAGATGATCCTTATGAAATTCCTGATGTGTAGGGAATAACTGACCACAATGGTTTTCCAAGTTGTTGAAATCAACCACTCTGCCACCACTCTCAATCATCATCATAAGCTTTATTGAATATACTGATCATTTTGGAGCGAGTAATCAGAAGCATCTCTCTAAGTCAGGCATATTTGGTTCATTGGGTCAATCAGCATTAGGGAGAGTAGATGCATCCCTAGGTAATTTTGCCTCCAAGATAGACAAATGATGATTTATCAGCATTTGCACCTATAGAAGTACTAGCAGCACTAACATTGGGTGTGTTAGACCTATCAGTACTAACAGATGATCTACCAGTACTAACAAATGGCCTAACAGTACTAAGTTGGTTAGTACTGGTAGCCTGAGCTACCTTCTTTTGAGATGCAATTCTCCTTATTTCTTCTTCAAATGCTTGTCTTGATTCATCATTCATAGCATTACCAACCACTTCTTGAGTAATCATCATCTCAAGTTCATCTTGCCATACTTGTTCATCTTCTGGCATCTGATGCTGTTCTTCCTTATCAAAAACATCTTCTGAAACTTGGATATCCTTGTCTGGAGAAGCATTTTCAGAGGGTTGTTCTTGTGCATCCTGAACAACATCCTTTACTAGAATCCTTGTCCTATGAGGTTGTAGTGGAAGCAGTATGTTATTCCTGAAGTGAGGTGTGCGGGTCTTTTATATCTCTTCCTGATGAACCTGGTGCAATAACATAAGAATCTTGTGTACCTGCATCCACAATAACCTGATTTTTCTACACTAACTGAATATAAAAATCATGAAATTGGTGAGAAAATCAAAATCAAACATCCAAATTAGGACCAGTTCCTAGCCACAGTTTAGTTGATCTTCAAGAAATTAAATGTGCATATCTATTTTAAACCCTTTTGGTTTCTTTGTTGTATACACTAAAGGCTTTGACTAGAGGTAAAGTATCCAAAGCAAAAACCTTCATCATATTTCCCATCAAATTTAGCCTAGTAATTTAAAGTGTTTTCAAACTAGTTCAAGGGGCAACCACAAGGTCCTTAAAACACTATAAGTGTTTTAACGCGCCGCACTTAATAATCATAAGGTGTTATATTTGAGGTTTGGTCACGAATACCCTATACAGTACATAGCAAGAGCAGTATTAACTCTGCCTCTGCCCACAATGGGATTAGGTAAAAGTGAGTCTCTAACCTAGTTTCTAGCTGCCTCAATTGGGTCCTACTGTTTTCTTTTCTCAACACCATTCTGCTGTAGAGTGCTATCTACTTCTAAAACTCCCTTTTGATTCCTTTCTTAAGCACATAATTCATTCATAACATAGTTCTTAAACTTTGTCCCCATTATCACATCTAAATTTTAACATATGATCAATTGTTTTTTTCTAAGCCTAGGTGATAAATTACAAAGGATTTCAGGTTTTCAATTCAATCCTTTGTAGCTAAGAAAAATACCCAACTAAATAGCTGAAATCAATCATCACAACCAGAGCAGTACCTTTTCTTGTGATGCTTTCTATAGAGACAGGTCCAAATAAGTCCATATGAAGTAATTCTAGGGGCTTTCTGATGATTCTATCTAACTTGGCCTTACAGGAGGCCTTATGTTGCTACCCACTAGGCAGGCAACAATGTGTTGCCAACACAAAAACTTTTGAAGGTAAACCTCTAACTAAGGTGACCTTTAACAATTTATTAATTTCTGACATTTACTGGCCTAATCTCTGTGCATATTTAACCTCATCGTTGGCATTAGCATAAAAACCATGTTATACCTCCAAAAGGAACAATGTTCTTTAAATCCAAAGCTGTACACACCATCTTTTCTAGGAGCTCTAAGAACAACTTGACTTTCATCAAGAAGCTTAAAGTTAGGAGACAAGATAAGGCATTCAGACTCAGTAAAGTGACCTGTTTTTCATTGTCCATACATTGTGAGACAGAGAAAAGATTAAACTTAAGTCATCTTACAAAGTAAACATTCTCAAAGTCTAAATTAGCAGTTTTTGATTTTACCTTTACCCGTTATTTTACCTCCTTTGGGATCACTTCCAAAAGCCACAAAGCCTCCATTTAAATCTTCATAGTCTGAAAGATAAGCTTTGTTGCCAGTCATATGGCTAGAGCAACCACTATCCACCACTGCATGATCCTGTAACAAGATCTCTGGATTGCCCTGCACAAAAGGTAAGAGAATTAGTATCTCTTAGGGATCCAAGTCAATACTGACTTGGATCATCCGATGACAATACCAACGTTGTTAATGCTCCTCAAGAGCCATTCGTTGTCAAACAGGACTCTGGTAAAAATCCTTCACAAAGCCCTCCACTAATCGACCATCATTGTTGTTACGAGTGTGGGGATTCGTTATACGATATCTTTTGTCAACGATGTACATGTAAGTCTTGTGGGATTCGTTAGACGATATTAGGTTTTAAGTCTTTGGGTCTATAAACTGGTTGGGTGAAGTAAGACCTCTTGATTAGTGTGTTTGAGGCTTTTGGTCTTACAATGTCCAATCTTGGGTGATTTGGTCTAATAACACTATTAGATTGTGCTATTTTTGAGGCCAATTGCATAGCAGTACTAACAGGCCTAACAATACTAATAGACCTATCAGTACTAACATTTGATCTATCAGTATTAACTAAACCTGCTCTGGTTAGTACTGCTGATGGGTTAAAGGTCCTTTTTGTATGAGGGTATTTCAAATTTTTTGTAAATTTTTGTTGATTTACCCCTTTGCCATAATCCCATACTGGTTTGACTACCCTCTCCCCAGTATTGACCACATTTTTAACCCTAGGTTCAAGACTCTTTTGGTCATAGAAATCATAGTCTTTTATTAAATCGCCAATGCTTTTACAAACAAAACAAGCTTTTATTTTATGTACTTTCTTAAAACCAATCCATTGTTTTTGTGAAGTTTGACCATTTCTATCATCTTGACTCCTAACAGCTTGAGTCACATTAGGCTTAACAGAACTAACAGTTTTGATAGCACACACATCATCCTCATCATCTGAGGTCCAATCCTCAATGATGACTTCATCCCTATTAACCTTTGACTTAGACACAACTGTTTCATTGACAGACTTAGGTTTTACTATAGTTGGTTCATTTGTGGTACCTACAGTCTTGTTAGTTTTAGTTGTCTTAGACTCTATGATTTTATTTCTAAAAGCATACTCATCTAGTCCTGCAAATAATATATCAGCTCTTGGGGTTAGTGGGTTCCCTGTAATTAGAGGGGGAACAACATGATACTCACTTGCTTTAGTGAACTTATTATTTGCTAGTGTACTTTCTTCATCACTAGACCTTACCTCAAAAATAGTCAAACTGTTCTCACTATCAGTTTCAGATTTATTACTAAAATCATCCATTTGTGTGCCAAACCCTAATCCATTTTTATCATGAGTACTCATCTGACTATTGAGTATCTTAGTGAGATTCTTTGATGACCCTTCCTATTTTTCAATCTTGAGTTTCAATTCATCTCTTTCCTTAATAACCTATTTTTCAATCTTGAGTTTCAATCTTGACTCGTTCAACTTCAAAATCATTGCTCCAATCATAGCCTGCTAGACCATCTTGAGCCACCAGTGCCTGAGATGAAGATTCAGTTGTTTGTGCATTGCTCCTGTCACCATAAGTTCTTCTTCCTTGACTTCTTCCAGATCTACATTCTCTAGCAAAATTCCCTTTTCTATGACAGTTGTAGCACTCAATTTTTGACTTATCAAGAGAAACAGGTCGTTTTTCTTTAAAGTCCATATTTCTTTATGTCCTCTTAATGAACTTCTTTACTCTAACAATCAACATAGCCACCTACCATCAAAGATCCAATTCCTCTAAGTCATCTCCATCCATCTGCTGAAAATCCTCATTCTCAAGTTGAGGACTGGTTGTAGGTTGTGCAAGAAAGGAGTAAGCTATATCATGAGCACTTGGAGTAGATGGAACTTGATTAATTCCACCAGCAGTACTAACTCCAATATCTCCACTGGCAGTACTAACTTCATTAGTACTGTTAGTATTCTCAGAGGAAAGAAAAGCCAAATTCTGAGAAGCAGAGTTGGAACCTGAAGACCTTTTCAATTCATCTTCATACACCCTAAGATTGTTGTAAAGGTCATCAATATCAACCTCATCAATATCTGGTTTATTTCTCATGATCAGTGCTATTTGACTCCATGAAGGAGGAAGACTTCTTAAAAACTTCTGATTAATGTCTTCCTTTGATACATAGGCTCCATGAATTTCCAGTTGACTTATGAGTTTCTGAAATCTATCATAAGCCTTATCCAAAGTTTCATTAGATGCAGTAACAAAATTTTCAAACTGATGTTTAAGAACATTCTTTTAAATCTTTTTGGATTCCTAATTACCTCCAAATCTAGATTTTATTATAGCCCACAAAGATTTAGCATCAAGAACATTGTGGAACTTGAAGAGGTAGTCATCAGGTATTGCTAAGAGCAGGATGCTCTTAATCCTTTCTTGATTCCTTCTAGCAGCCAATTGTTTTGCAGTCTTAGGAACAGGAGGACTAGATTGTTCTCCTGAAGGTGTAGCCTCATCTTCCAGATCTTCATTGACAATAATATCCCACAGATTACGATCTGTATGACAAATGTATTGTCTCATCCTCATACTCCAGATATCGTATTCTCCCTTCTTAATGATAGGGATCTTCATAGTTGTGATTGTTGGTGGAGGAGTATCTTGATCAGCCATCTCTTTGATTTGTAGTAGTTCTGATTCAAAAGAAGTTCTTCTTTTTTAGAGTTTCCTCACAAGCTCTGATACCACTTGTAGGATCCCTTTGCTTAATAGATCTTAACCTTTAACTTGTAAAGGGTTTGTTGCCTTAGATAAATCTAAAGTAACAATGATGAAACAATGATTATCAAGATTTATAGGAACAAAAGTATCAATCTGCTGAACTAACTTATCAAACTCTTCTTTAATTTCTTTAAACTTCAACTTCTTTAACTGTGAAAGCTTCCAAGTTCCTTGATTCTTAAGATAGTTTGACATATAGATCCTTAATTGTGACTGAGTCATAGGTTTGTTTCTCTTTGCCTTAGCTCTTTCCTCAGCAAAGTGTTTCTTTCTTTGATTCACCATATCTACCATTCTTTTAGCAAAATCTTGTTCAGGCAAATCTTATCCCAACACATCTTTTGACAACTCTACATTTGCTTCTAGCTTGGCTCTAATAGCATCCCAGTCTTTTTTAGTATAAAACTGAGCTTCAAATTGAACTTGAGCTTTTCTTTTCTTTTGTTGTTTTGATAAAGCTTCCTCTTCTGTCATTCTTTCAGCTATCATTTTATCTAAATGAATCTGCTTTGCAATTTCTTCATCCAGTTGAGCTTGCAACTTTATAGCCTCTTCCAATCCAGCTTCCTCTTGTCTTATTTGTTCTTTTGTTTTGTGAGAAGCCTGGTGATCCTCTTCAATCATTGGAGCCTTTCCTTCCCTCTGACCCCTTTTACTAGCTGTACCAGAATCAAGTTTAGTACTACCAGTACTAACTTCTTCAATACCACTATTGATTACACAGAATTTAATCAACAATGTAAAGAAGAATATAATCAAAACACTTTTATATTGAACTTTGAATCTGCCTAAGTTACAGATTACAAACTATGATTTGCTATATGATCTCTATGATCTCTTGTAGAACTATATCTACTAACTATGCCTAGGGATCCTTTTATAGACTAAGGAAACCCTAATGGGCTTTACAAAACGCGTATAAAGATAATGCATATCTTTTCCTAAGATATCTCATGCATATCTTTAACTCTAACTAATTTCTGCGTAAGCAGACTTAACTATTACATAAACAGTATTAACTATTTAATACTGCCAGTACTAACTATGATAAACCTTCTACCAGTACTAACTATTACACTAGCAGAACTAACTACAATACTAACAGAATTAAGTCTGTTATACAAAATTCCTAACATCATTGATTTTTGGAATTACATCAACTCGATACTTTCTATAATGCTTTGAACTCTAATGATCAAGATTCGTTGAATTCCGCCGCGGGTGGTAATTTTTTGGATAAAATGCCTCAAGATTGCCTAAGAATCATTGAGAGCAAATCCAAAGTTTTTAATTTACGAAATAAACCAGTTGTTGCTAAAGTGAGTACGAGCAATTCGACCCCTGGTATTTCTCCCGATGTTGCCGAACTTAAAGATATGGTGAAAGCTTTTCTTCTCGATAAGAAAAATCAATCCCAACCTCTCGCTATCGTAAAAGCGGTCGAGGAAAATTGTATAACTTGCGGTGGTGCTCATTCTCACCATAATTGTCCCCCCACCAATGGCAACGTTTATCATGATAACATTCAAGAATACGTCTCTCAAGCCACCGTGGCTAATTTCAACCAAGGAAATACCAGTTACCGACCCTCAATTGCAAATCAAATTCGACTTCCCGGTTTTCCTCCCGTTCAACAAAACCAAGGAAATAATCAAAACCGTTACAACCAAAACCGGGGGAATAATTACAACCAAGGACTAATCTACCAACAATTTATCGACCCTTAATTAATCAACCTCCAACTTACCAAGCCCCAGTTTACCAAGCTCCGGCTCCTCAAACATAAGGTGTGTCAAAAGAGGACTTTCAAAACTACATCAAATCTAATGATGCGGTTATGGGAAATATGCAAAACCAAACCCAAAACATGCAAAATCAAATGACCAATTTAACGGACTTGATTACCAAGTTCATGAATACCAATACCGCCTCTACTTTAGGCTCTGGTTCTCTTCCTAGCAACACCGTTGCTAACCCAAAAAGTGACTTGAAAGCAATCACTACCCGAAATGGCGTTTCTTACAATGGGACTCAAGTTCCATCTTCGCCTTCTTCTCTTCCTAAGGTGGTGGAACGTGAAACCGAGGTTACAAAGGACACGGTGCCTCCTACTAATAACGGAAGTACCGAAGATGTCTAACCTCCGGTTGTCCAAGTTGAAACCCATGTACTAATTTTTAAGCCCATTGTTGCTCCCGTTAGTGCTC
>BQNB010034322.1:6129-51687 GCA_026074375.1 Tanacetum coccineum
TTTAGGGTCGACAATGTCGACCCTAAACCTCTTAATAAAGTAAAACCTCATATATTACAAATAATCAATACTTTAATATAAAAATAATTAAAAACTTTACAAATATTTCATTAAAAATAAACAATAAAATAAATTACAAATCATTTGAAAATATTCTTTTATATTAGAGGTTCAATGTATGAGTTAGGGTTCTATATTAGAGGTTCAATGTATGAGTTAGGGTTCTATATTAGAGGTTCGGCTGCGACTCGGTTCGGCTGTGACTCGGTCGCGGCTGTGACTCGGTCGCGGCTGTGACTTGGTCTAACAATAACAATAACAAACCTTATTAACAAAATCAAAAAAAAATATCAAACCTTATTAACAAAATAAAAAAACCCTTTATATCAAACCCAATCAATTAAGGGTTTAAAAATCATCATTTAGAGGATTAAAGAAATAAGAATTAAACTTATAAAGGAGGAGGAGGAGGAAGGGCTGCGGTGGTGGGTGGCTGCGGTGGTGGTTCGTGCTCGTGTGCGAGTGTGGTTCGTGGTGGTGTAGAAGGGCCTGGTGGTGGTGGGATTTCTTCAAAAATCATCAATGGTGGATGAGAGTTTGTTTATCTTTTTTTTTCCAACTGTCTGTGAACTAGATCTAAAATAAGAGTCGACATTTTGGGTCGACATTTGTTTGTAATTTTGGGTCGACAATGTCGACCTAAATGTTTTTTATATTTATTCTTTTAGTCAATCTGGTTAAGGTTTAGGGTCGACACCTCTTTAAGAGTTTGGGTCGACAAAGTCGACCGTAAATTTTTTTGTTGAAAATTTGGTGAATGTTTGGTGAAATGGCGGGGTGTTTAAATTTGGGGACAAATTTAGGGTCGACATTTGTTTGTAATTTTGGGTCGACAAAATATATAACTTTTTATAAAAAATATAAATTGGTTCGTTTCGGCCGGGTTTTTTATGAAAAATATAAATTGGTTCGTTTCGGCCAGATTGGTCCGGTTTCTCGTGTCGTATATAATTATTATATAAAATGATTTTTTATAAAATATACAATAACTTTTTATAAAAAATATAAATTTGTTCGTTTCGGCCGGGTCGGTCTGTTCCTCGTTTCGTATATAATTATTATATAAAATGATTTTTTATAAAATATATAATAACTTTTTTATAAAATATATAACTTTTTATAAAAAATATAAATTGGTTCGTTTCGGCCGGGTCGGTCCGGTTCCTCGTTTCGTATATAATTATTATATAAAATGATTTTTTTATAAAATATATAATAACTTTTTTATAAAATATATAACTTTTTATAAAAAATATAAATTGGTTCGTTTCGGCCGGGTCGGTCCGGTTCCTCGTTTCGTATATAATTATTATATAAAATGATTTTTTATAAAATATATAATAACTTTTTTATAAAATATATAACTTTTTATAAAAAATATAAATTGGTTCGTTTCGGCCGGGTCGGTCCGGTTCCTCGTTTCGTATATAATTATTGTATAAAATGATTTTTTATAAAATATATAATAACTTTTTTATGAAATATATAACTTTTTATAAAAAATATAAATTGGTTCGTTTCGGCCGGGTCGGTCCGGTTCCTCGTTTCGTATATAATTATTATATAAAATGATTTTTTTATAAAATATATAATAACTTTTTTATAAAATATATAACTTTTTATAAAAAATATAAATTGGTTCGTTTCGGCCGGGTCGGTCCGGTTCCTCGTTTCGTATATAATTATTGTAAAAAATGATTTTTTATAAAATATATAATAACTTTTTTATAAAATATAAATTTTGTGATGTTTCGGCGGTTCGGTCCGGTTCCTAGGTTTTCGTAATATTATTGTATAAAAAATATTTTAGCGTGTCTGATGAATAATAATAACTTTTTTATAAAATATATAACTTTTTTAAAAAATATAAATTGGTTCGTTTCGGCCGGGTCGGTCCGGTTCCTCGTTTCGTATATAATTATTGTATAAAATGATTTTTTATAAAATATATAATAACTTTTTTATAAAATATATAACTTTTTATAAAAAATATAAATTGGTTCGTTTCGGCCGGGTCGGTCAACGGATGAGTCGATATGGTATGGTTGTACATTAGACGTTCAACGGACGAGTCGATATGTTATGGTTATACATTAGACGTTCAACGGACGAGTCGAGATGTTATGGTTATACATTAGACGTTCAACGGATGAGTCAAGATGTTATGGTTATACATTAGACGTTCAACGGAAGAGTCGATATGGTATGGTTGTACATTAGACGTTCAACGGACGAGTCGAGATGTTATGGTTATACATTAGACGTTCAACGGACGAGTCGATATGTTATGGTTATACGTTAGACGTTCAACGGATGAGTCGATATGGTATGATTGTACATTAGACGTTCAACGGACGAGTCGATATGGTATGGTTGTACATTAGAGGTTCAACGGATGAGTCGATATGTTAGGGTTATACGTTAGACGTTCAACGGATGAGTCGAGATGTTAGGGTTATACGTTAGAGGTTCAACGGAAGAGTCGATATGGTATGGTTGTACGTTAGACGTTCAACGGACGAGTCGAGATGTTGGTTTTTTTTTTTATTTTTACATTAGACGTTCAACGGACGAGTCGATATGTTATGGTTATACATTAGACGTTCAACGGATGAGTCGAGATGTTATGGTTATACATTAGACGTTCAACGGACGAGTCGATATGGTATGGTTGTACATTAGACGTTCAACGGACGAGTCGAGATGTTATGGTTATACATTAGACGTTCAACGGACGAGTCGATATGTTATGGTTATACGTTAGAGATCAACAGACGAGTCGGATGTTATGGTTTATACGTTAGATATGGTATGGTTGTCAAATTAGTCGTTCAAACGATGGTCGATATGGTATGGTTGTACTTTTAGACGTTCAACGGACGAGTCGAGATGTTATGGTTATAACGTTTGACGTTCTAACGGATGAGTCGATATTGGTATGGTTGTAACATTTAGGACGTTCACGGGATTTTATTGGGGTGTCGAGATGTTAGAGGTTATACGTTAGAGGTTTCAACGGACTGAGTCGAGATGTTATGGTTTGTACGTTAGACGTTCAACGGACGAGTCGATATGTTATGGTTATACATTAGACGTTCAACGGACGAGTCGATATGGTATAGTTGTACATTAGACGTTCAACGGACGAGTCGATATGGTATGGTTATACATTAGACGTTCAACGGGGACGAGTCGAGATGTTTATGGTTATAAATTAGACGTTCAACGGACAGGGTCGATATGTTACGGTTATACGTTTTGCCGTTCATCGGATGAGTCGGATATGGGTATGGGGGGGGAATTGTACATTAGACGTTCAACGGACGAGTCGATATGGTATGGTTATACATTAGACGTTCAACGGACGAGTCGATATGTTATGGTTATACGTTAGACGTTCAACGGATGAGTCGATATGGTATGATTGTACATTAGACGTTCAACGGACGAGTCGAGATGTTATGGTTATACGTTAGACGTTCAACGGATGAGTCGATATGGTATGGTTGTACATTAGACGTTCAACGGATGAGTCGAGATGTTAGGGTTATACGTTAGAGGTTCAACGGACGAGTCGAGATGTTATGGTTGTACGTTAGACGTTCAACGGACGAGTCGAGATGTTATGGTTATACGTTAGACGTTCAACGGATGAGTCGATATGGTATGGTTGTACATTAGAGGTTCAACGGATGAGTCGATATGTTAGGGTTATACGTTAGACGTTCAACGGATGAGTCGAGATGTTAGGGTTATACGTTAGACGTTCAACGGATGAGTCGAGATGTTAGGGTTATACGTTAGACGTTCAACGGATGAGTCGATATGGTATGGTTGTACATTAGACGTTCAACGGAAGAGTCGATATGATATGGTTGTACATTAGACGTTCAACGTATGAGTTAGGGTTACTCTTCTTTTCCTATGATCATCTACACCAAACCAAACCAACCTGACCTTTCTTTCTTTGCATTTACACACACCCCATATTAACATATTAGAGTTCAATATTAGAGCCATTATGGTATCCTTTAACCGCCAAAAACTCCCGCCAAATACTCCCGCCAAATACTCCCGCCAAGCACTCTTCTTTACCATAAAAGCAGATAGTATCTTATCCTCCCAAGCACACACACTCTTATCCTCACAACCACCACCACATTCACCACCACCTCGATCAATTGCCACCAGATGGAGCGATATGATCAAACTTTTAAGTGCACGTGTGAAAGAGGAGATGTGGTGTTGCGAACATTACGTAAACCTTACTGTTATGGTAAACAATACTACGCATGTCCTTGTTCAAAGGTGAATTATCAAAACATAATTATTTATGTAATATAAAATAATTTGCTTGTCAAAATGACTTTTCTTATGATTTTCTTACTACGTAACAGCCATGAACTCAAGATAGAGGATGTGACTACTTTATGTGGATGGATGGCGTCAGGCTCCATATAAGTTCTTCTTCTGGATCGTCAGCACCTCTAAGTTCTTATCCGGGAACTTCAACAATATATAAAAAAATAATAGATCAGATCTGGATGACTGTTCATGAGACAAAAAGGTGTTGAGAGGAAGGCGGCGGAAGCGCATGTATTGAGAGAGGAAGACGGCGAGGTCCGGTGACTGCTCCGGTGTTGCAGCAAAAAGAAAAGAAGAAAAAGGTTAATTTCTTGTGGGATCCCTCCGAATCATCGGCGATTTACCGATGACCGGAGGACAATTATTTTTGTGATGAAGGTTGTTTTGGAACTACTAATTTGAAGTATTTTGGGTTTAGGATCGATATTTAGGCTGATACCATGTAAAACAATGATAAAACCCGTTTGGTATAATATTATTGATCAACAAAATATATAGAGTACAAGATATCAAACCCTAATGGACCCAACCCACAAGCCGGGCTTGGGCCATATTTATTCTCTAACATAGATGAGCAAAAAGTGCCCATTTGATTTTTTACACATGCCCATAAGAGCCCATCAATAATAATTGGTGGGCAAAAAGTGCCCCCTAATTTTTAAAAAAGTGCCCAAAAGAGCCCATGAATTACCATATGGGCAAGATTTGCCACCTCTATTAGAAAGATAAAAAAATGCGATATACTTCTTCATATTTGGTTTCTATCCCAGTAAAACATGATTAGAAAATTCTGATGCCCTGGGTGGTCGCCCAGCTCGTCCAGTACCAGGGCCGGCGCTGTATATGATGGCGTCATAATCAGATGTGGGGTGGTAATGTGGTATACTTGCGTCCTAAATACCTTTAAGGTTAAAATTTAGGTCCTTGAGAGAGTATGTATTGCTTGCATAAATAGGCTAATATATATGTTGTTTGTGATTTTGTTCCCCATATTTAAGAATGAAAGTAATTTATAAGTTGCACATGGAAGTTTGGATTATTTGGAAGCTTTCCCTTGACTTAAATGGTGTTACTCATTTGCCCATTAAAGATGATTATGCCCGCAATCCTACTGAAGCACCTCTTTTTTTCCCCTTTGTTTTTGTACCTATGGTTGGCACACTCATCATGATGCTTTGTACTATTATTCTTTTGTATTACCATTTTGGGATCTTGATTTTGTTAGTCTTATGTTGGTATACTTGTGTTGCCAAAAAAGACTTATTTGTGTGCATTCTTGAACTTTTCGGTAAGGGTCTTGGAATTTATAATCAAGATCGTTGTAATTCATCCAAAGTATCCTTCTATAACTCTCAAGGATAAGTAAAATCCCCTTACTTTAAGGGAATATATACTTCTTGAAATATCTATTGCATTTATGCAAAAAACGACAAAAGTAACGTTACTTCTTGTAAATAAGTCTACCGATATTCAAATGACATATGTATCTAGAAGGAAACAAAGATTACAGAAACAAGTTTAGTTATTATCCTGTATCCAAAATGTGCTAAATGAATGATCAAAGCTTTCCCCTTTTCTACACGTAAACCATAAATGCACATCTATCTTCTTTATTCTCGTCTTTTGTTAAGTTACTTCTTGCGTGAAACAAGCTACTACCATTTGAGAATAAGATCTGAACAAGTTACATGCATTCAAATTCTCTCTTTGGACATGTTACGTGGCATTTGTTTGTTGTTATGCTAGATTGCTCATTTATCACAAATTCGTAAGTCGAGACTCTTCTAATGGGAAAATGTAAAATCTCGACCTTAGTGAAAATTTTGAAAAATTATCCATAAAGATTACAAACCAATAATATTATCATCAAGCATACGGTAATAATGTGTGATTTTAGCATTAATAGCTTGAAAGGAACCTTTTCTTATTAATGTATGCATATTCATTGCTGTTATTTTCAGTCGATATGCTCACGTGCACACACAGACACACACACTTAAATACATACGTAAATATTTGTGTCATATACTGCTCTATGGTCTTGGAATCGATGCTGCCATCTTGTTTCTATGACAAAAATTTATGCTGCAACTGAGGAATGTAATATATGTCGGAATTGTTTTATGACTCATTTGACATATTTTTGTGCAGGTGACCTCAGAGACAGGCGTGGTCGGGACTGAAACTCAACCATCTATCCTCATTCAAATTGTGCAGGTCATCATTGCAATGTTCGTCATGGACACGTGGCAATACTTTGTGCACCGCTACATGCACATAAACAAATTTCTTTATCGCCACATTCACTCCCAACATCACAGACTAGTTGTACCTTATGCAATCGGGGCCCTTTACAATCACCCACTCGAGGGTCTTCTACTTGACACAGTTGGCGGAGCCATCTCTTTCCTCATATCAGGAATGACTGCAAGAACCGCCGTCATATTCTTCTGTTTTGCTACCGTGAAAACTGTCGATGACCACTGCGGACTCTGGTTGCCAGGTAATCTGTTCCATATGTTTTTCCAAAACAACACTGCTTATCATGACGTCCATCATCAACTCCATGGGTTAAAGTACAATTTCTCGCAACCTTTTTTCCCCATTTGGGACAAACTTCTTGGTACCTACATGCCGTATGACCTTGTAAAGCGAGCTGAAGGAGGGTTCGAGGCAAGACTATCAAAAAAGACTAAGTCGAGTCTGTTCACTACTCCATTGTATTATCCAAATCGAATTGTCATTTGACTAATGTAACTTGAGGGCCCCTTTAACGATTTTTTTTCCTTCTTATTTTCGTTGCTCGATTAGTCTCTGATTCTTTTAATTTAACGATGTATCGATGAGTTGTAACTTGCTATTCGGGTATTTTGCGCACTCCAGAAAAATTGTAACTATATATGTTTATGACATGCTTCCTGGGAATGAAAAGGACTATTTTGGTCAAGATTGTTTTTTTTATATGGGTATGATCGTCGTTACTATTCCTAATTCCGGGAGGATATAGACGGTCATACTCTTAATACCGAATACAATATGATGATATATCAAGACTGTTTTAAACTGTGGTAGAATTATGAAAAGCTCTCGAAAAGGATTAACTTACCACTTGCTGTTTCGTCGGCTTGTCAAATTCACACATCTCGTCTCACGTTGCATGGTCGTTGAATACAAGTAATTAGTCAAGTATAAAACTGTTATAATGTTACAAGTAAGTTGCACTATATATTTTTTTTCACATGCTTTAATTTGTTGAACAATTATTTGGCCCAATAATGTGTAATATAAGGGTCACATAGTTGGAAGCATCTAGATCATGGCATCATGCTGCTGGCTTCTTCTATTTTCCAAAATGCGTTATAAATTTATATATCAACTCATTTTTTATCTCCGTTTTACGAAAAGCTTAGCTGAAAATTGATCATTTATGACATCAACGAAAATGAGGTATGAATTATGTTGTATTTCCTCTTAAGGGGTTTGTTTTGGCTTCTATAGCTAGCTTATGGCTTATTATTTAGTTTTGGGCTTATGTTTCATAAGCTCATTGTTTTTGGCTTATTTTGAAGCTTTTCGGCTTATACAAGTTTATTAGGTCCTAAAAAGTAAAGTAACTCCCAACACCATCTTACACGGGTTATGGGTCCAATACTGTCGTCCACGGTATAGGAGGTGCCCGGTAGAGAAGCTACTTCGGTAGAAAAGGACCTTTGGCCTTACAAAGAGTAAGGATCGAACACTTGACCTCTCTCTCTTAAGAGGCAAGGGTGTTAACCACTTGATGCTAGCCTTGCTATCAAGTTTATTAGGTCCTAATAAACTTATATACGCCGAAAAGTTTCAAAATAAGCCACAAAAAGTATGAAACATAAGCCGAAACCAAATAAGCCATAAGCCCGCTATATAATCTGAAACAAACACCCTATATTGTTATGTTTAATGTTGCCTTTAAAAGTGATTATGACATATGAAATAAACATAATTCGCCTAGCGGTATTTGTGAGATGCTCATAATGCTCCTCATGCGCTCGTGCATCTATGCCAAAGACTATTTTTCCTGGATAATCTGATAAGAGAACCTCATCTATTTACCCGTTAATTTTTCGCTGCCTTAAATAAATAATTGAAATAGAATTTATTTGCAACATAGATACAAAAAACATTGCCTGTTTGAGGGTTTTCAAGTGTTTGACATGATGTTTTATCTAATAATTTGGATTTAGAAGTAAAAAATGAATACCTTGTTGAGTTATACATTTATACTATAAAATGATCATGGTCTTTATGAATTGTGGACATATATTAGTCGACATCCTACTTTGAAGTGGGCACAGAGAGCTGATGTGATTTTCATCACTATTGATCTGCCTGATGCCAAAGACGTGAAGTTTAAACTCGAGCCCGAGGGTAAGTTCTACTTTTCCGCGACAGCAGGAGCCGACAATGTACCTTATGAAATAGACGTCAACCTTCATGATAAGGTGGATGTGAATGTAAGTACTCTTGTCAACAGTGGTTTCATATGTCTTGTACTATATTCTATGGATATCAAAATGATGGGTTTGAAAACTGTAGGAGAGCAAGTCGAGCGTTGGGTCAAGAACTATTGTTTACCTTATAAAGAAAGAAGAAAGCAAATGGTGGAACAGGCTTTTGAAGCAAGAGGGAAAGACTCCACCTTTTGTGAAAGTTGATTGGGATAAATGGGTCGATGAAGATGAACAGGACGAAAAGGGTTAGTTGGTTTCGTAACCTACAACTTCTTGTCGTAAAACGATTAAATCTGTTATGAATTTATTATAATGTGCAACTTATTTACGCAGCTGCAGCTGATATGGACTTCGGTGACATCGATTTCTCTGTAAGTACAACTTCAGTCTAGGCCTTGAGGGATGTGTGGGATTGCGATTCCAAAGCAGATTTTTTGTTTGCAAAACGGTGTATTCAAAATGCCTGCTTTCTCGAATTCAAAATATCTTGCATAAACAATGTCATGAGTATTTTTGTGTTGCAAAGGCGACAGTTATATAATCTTACCTAAAACGCAATCCCAAACACCCTCTTAGTTTTGCAAGTGATTCATTGCAACTTCTATGAGTTGTCTAACACGAGGTGTTATTACTTGTTATTCTGCAGAATCTTAACATGGGAGGTGGTGACGGGTTTGATGCAGAAGGTAACCATATATGATATATTCATCTAATGATTTTGCTAACTGTGATATCATTTTGTTGTTGAATTAACGCCTGTGTGAACATTTGCAGGAGATGAAGATGACAGTGACACCGAAGAAGAGGTGAAGGAAGAGGAAGCTATCGGTAAGCAGGAAGGTGCACCACGTGTTGGTAACCAAGTTGAGGCAACAACTTGAGTTAAAGATTTGGTAGTTATAGGTTCGGTTATGGTATCTTTTTATCAATTATAGATTAAAAAGCTGATGTGCAGTGGTGATCTAGTAGCGTTGTTGACATCAGTTATAGTCGGTACAAGTTTATCTTGAAATACGATGCCGGTGGCTAAAATTTTATATATCTTTTCGACATATGCAGTGATGTTATTGGCTAGCTTGTGTGTTTTGTCGATCTCATGACATCTTATGCTAATTAACGTAAGCCGTTGTATCCATTATCAGCTCATGTGCTAGTTCATGTAGCGATATCGACAAAAATACCAGTACACAACCAAGTGTATAATATTATCAGCAAAGTTAAACACGACGATGAGCAAAAACACTAATAGTTACTGTCATTTGAAATAACGGAATATAGTAACATCCACATCAATGTATTCAAACATGGGAATTTGAAACTGAAACCCAATAAACAGCTTAAATATCTTGGCGGGTGCTTTATTGAAGTTACGGGTTTCTACTGTCGTGAAGTGTCATAGATTGCAGTTTAGAAGGCGGACGCAAAGTGCATACCATCTCCTTTGTCTTTCCAAAGTACACGTGAAATTGCCAGATTAACAGTAAATTAATTCTTTCACTGCATGAAGGTAAATAAATTTGAAGATGACGACGGGGAATATGGAGTACCTGGTAAAGTTGATTCCTAAGCATTTTTTCCCACATTTGAGTGGGGATGGCAACAACACCGTAATTGACGGCAACCCGATCTTCAAACCTAATTTGACTGGGAATCCTCGAGTTGATCGGGGACGGGGAATTCCCGAATTATGAAATCATAGATGGGACGGGGATGGGGATAACATAAATCTCCGACCCCGAACTTTTTACTCGAATATACAACTATTTATAAATTATGTATATTAATACTTTATTTGGTTGTATATGTATTTGTTAGCGAGTATTGACAAGTATTATACTTAAAATATATTTGTATGTATATGTGATTTTTAATGGATCAAATATTTTAAAAATAAAAAACATTAACTATATATTATTCAACCAATATTTTTTTCAAATACACATATTCAATGCACTTTATTTTTATATTATATGTGATGTTTTAAAATGTTTCATTTTTAAAGTTGAATGACATTTATGTATAATGTATGCATTTTATATGTCAATTCTTTATATTTTCGATTTATGTAATTTTTATGCTCAATTCATAAGGGTGAAAAATCCCTAAATCTCTGTGGAGATCCCCGATCTCCGTTGGGGACGAGGATGGGGACCTAAAACGGTTCCCCGATGGGATGAGGGCGACGATGAGGATGAGAGTAAAAAACGGGAATAAAAATGATAAATACGATCTCTCACATTCTCGGTCCCGTTGCCACCCATACTTGCATAGCTTTTATTGAAAAAACTAAAGTAGGAATGGTAAATGACTACTTTGTTCTTATTTTGGTCAGTCAATGAAAAGTAATCTACTTTAAAAAAAGGGAAAGTAATGGTGTAAATGACTATGTAACTTTCAGTTGAACCGGTCACAGATGATAATTAGAAGTTTCTTCCATCATCTAATATTTTTTTCATTCGAGATTAGTAAATTTCTTTTAATCATAGTAATTAAGAAAAACTAAGTCTTGAATCCCCTTGATGCTTTCTTACTTTTCATCTTTCAAGAAACCCTTCTTGATGGCTTTTATTTATGTCTTTGTTTATGACGGGGCAATTTGGGTCGAGTTCGGGTTGATGGATTCGAATTGATAGGTTCGGGTTGACATGTTGACGAGTCAGAAAACTTTAACCTGAACATGGCATATTTAAATATTAGGGCCAACTATGTCAATCCTAACATGTTTGCACATAACTCAATCCTAACCCGTTTGTACACAACTCAAACCTGACATATTTAACCCGTATGTATATTTGGCTTGGCGGGTTAAATAGGTAACACAAGTTGAATATGTTAAATGGTTTCGGGTTGGCCCATTTAACCCGTTTTATATACAAAAGTTGACAAATCAAACAAACTTTTCTACAAAAAATGTAATGCTTTTTGATGCTGTTGTCCAATCAACTCTATGGATCCTTTGGCGATTTTGTAATGAGTCCACGTTTAAATTAAAACGTTCAAATCAAAGACTCATCCTCAATGACATCAAGCTTTTTACTTATACACGGACTTCAAATATTGTAATCGTTGTAAAGCTTTGCTAAGCCCGTAGCTCCTTGCCAGGGTCTTTTTTAATAAAATGCCGTTTAAAAAATATATACAAAAGTTGACACATTACACGGGTTAAACAAATAAGTTTGCGGGTCAGCTCGTTTAACCCATTCAACCCGTATAACAAAATATAAATATTGTTTTATTTAAGAAAAAAAAATCTTAAACGAGTTGGCGGGTCGACACGCTTAATTTATTCTCAACCTGAACCTTACGTATTAATAAATGCGGAAGATGAGGCGACCCAAACTCGACCCGAAATCTGTTGAGACTCAACCAAAATCTATTAATTTTTGTGTTGTTTTCAAGTTGAGTTTGTTGTCGGGTTTGAAATTGTCATCCTTATAAAGTTTTTGTGTGTTTGAAGTTGTAAATAAAATTGATAATATGCAACATAGCCATCAATAGTCTTTTGAGTAGCTGAATCATAAAAGAGACTAACTAATAAATGATCCATATAATCATAAAAGAGACTAACTAATATTTATTCCAAATTTGTTAAAATTTTGACACATTAATTTTAGAAAAAATTACACGTTTCGTCCCTATGGTTTATACCAAACATCACGTTTCATCCCTATTTCATTTTAAATACACTGGTACTTCCCTATAAAACTAAAATAGTAACACAATGGTGTTCACTATTTGGAATGTCGTTAAGTTATCCTCGTTAAGTCTTATAATTAGAGGGGTATTTGCGTCTTTTTGTTCCTGTCACCAACATTGGACAGGGGAAAAAAAAAGTCTTAATTAGTGTAATTTTCTTTAAATAATTTTTTTGTAGACGATTACTACTTTTAAAATAATATAATTTTTTTTATTTCGGTTTCAGGTTTACGAGCAATAATAAAGAACAAAAAATTCTATTTATTTTTATTTCGGTTTAGTTTACAAACAATAATTAAAAAAAAATTATTTTTTTATTTCGGTTTCAGTTTAAGACATTATAAAATAAAATTTAATTTTTTTTATATTTTGGTTTCAGTTTACGAAGCAATAAAAAAATTTAATTTTTTTTTGTTCGGTTTTGGAATTTACGAAGCAAATAATAAAAAAAATTAAATTTTAATTTTTTTTATTTCGGTTTCAGTTTACGAGCAATAATAAAGAAAAAAAATTTAATTTTTTTTATTTCGGTTTCAGTATACAAGCAATAATAAAAAAAAATTAATTTTTTTATTTCGGTTTCAGTTTACGAGCAATAATAATAAAAATTTTAAAATTTTTAATTTTTTTATTTCGGTTTCAGTTTACGAACAATAATAAAAAAAAAATTAATTTAAAAGTTTTTTTTATTTCGTTTCAAGAACGAGCAATAATAAAGAAAAAAAAATTTTACATTTTTTTTATTTCGGTTTCAGTTTACGAGCAATAATTAATAAAAAATGAAACCGACAATTTTTTTTTTTATTATTGCTCGTAAGAATGAAAACACGATATAAAAAATTTTAAATTTTTTTTCCTTTATTATTGCTCGTAAACTGAAACCAAAATAAAAAAAAATGAAACCGAAATTTTTTTTATAAAAAAATGAAACCGAAAATTTTTTTATAAAAAAAATGAAACCGAAAACGAAACCGAAAATTTTAAATTTTAATTTTTTTATTTCGGTTTCAGTTTACGAGCAATAATAAAAAAATGAAACCGAAAATTTAAAATTTTTTTTCTTTATTATTGCTCGTAAACTAAAACCGAAATTAAAAAAATTAAATTTTTAAAATTTTTTTTATTTTATTTATTTGCTCGTTAAACTGAAATGAATAAATATAAATTAAAAAAAAAATATTTGTGTTTTATTATTGCTCGTAATGAAACGAAATAAAACAAAAAATTTATAAAAAAATTTCTTTATTATTGCTCGTAAACTGAAACCGAAATAATTTTTTTTTTATTATTGCTCGTAAACTGAAACCGAAATAAAAAAAAAATTAATTATTTTTTTTCTTTATTATTGCTCGTAAAATGAAACCGAAATAAAAAAAATATTTTTTTTTTAAAGTTGATTCGTATAAAAAAAATAAAAATAAAATTTTAGAGAAAAAAATTACACGTTTCGTCCCTATGGTGGTGACAGGAGCAAAAAGGGACGCAATTACCCCTATAGTTCAAAGTTTAGGACTTAACGAGAATAACTTAACGGACCATCCAAATAGGGTACGACCAGTGTTACGAGTTTATTTTTAGGGAGTATACAGTGTATTTATAAATGAAATAGGGACGAAACATGTGTTTGGTATAAACCAATCGAGAGTCGAAACGTGTAATTTTTTCTTAATTTTATAGAACATATTGCAATAGGTTTATAAATAGTGGTGCAAAAAAATCGGTTAAAACCGGTTTCCGGTTTTTAGAAAACCGGTTTTAAAATAACCGGTTTCGGTTTTTTCGGTTTTCCAAAATCGGTTTTTTTCGGTTATAAATGTTCGAATCGGCTTGTTTGCGGTTTTAAATTTTCGTGAATGGTTTTTTTTTACACGGTTCGGTTTTTTTCGGAATTTAAAACTTCGAACATTTATTTAATAAACTTGTTAATTATCAAACATTTAATTAAACAATACACCGGTTAAAACCGGTTAAAAACCGAAAAAATATAATTGTTCTCGAAACTTCTCGTTTTTATGAATATTTATACCTAGAATGAGCGTACGGGTCATTTATACCTCGAAACCGATTCCGAACATAAAACATAAAATATTCGTTAAACATTTTTTTGTTTAACGAGAATATTGTTTAACTTGTTTGATAAAAACATAAAACATTTTCCAATTCCGTACGCTCATTCAACGAATATGTTTTTTTGCTCATAATGGAACAATATGGAAAAAATATGTCATCTGTTTTTTTTACTGTTTAACTTGTTTTAACGAATATGAATAAAAACATATGGAAAATATGTTTAACTTGTTTTTACGCTCCAATTCCGTACGCTCATATGAAAAATATGTTTAACTTGTTTTAACGAATATGAATAAAAACATAAAGAATATTTATAAAAACGTTGAATAGAACATATTGCAATAGGTTTATGAATATACTTTTGAGATACAAGAATTAAGTAGTATTCTCTAAGACTTGCTGTGAAGTAAGATAGTATCGGTGGACTCATTGACCAAACTATTTTTTTTTTTTTAGTAAATAAAGTTGGAATTAATACATAGACTTGTATAACACCACAAGTCCACAACCCAAGTGATACGTTTACTAGCTAAAACTATTGACCATAAAAGATATCCTAAATTATATTATTGTGAAAAAATTATTTTTGCAATTCTAGTGTTACTATATATATTAGTAGCAATTGTGAAAATATTAAAGCAATTGAAATAAAACAAAACACAATGAATAATTCAAAATTGTTGAGTATCTTTTTTCTTCTCTTTCTTTTCACCATGTTTGCTTCTTCTTCTTCTTCCAATAATATTCACAAATGCCATAAAAAACAGAGCGAAGCTTTGCTTCTCTTTAAACATAACCTTTCATACACCAGTTTCACATTTAATCCCCGCTGTACAGATTCTTATCCAATAATGATGAACTGGAACACAAGTACAGATTGTTGTATTTGGAATGGAGTCACTTGTGACCGCTCCACCGGTGACGTCATCGGTCTTGATCTCAATTGCGGAAGGCTAAGTGGTACCATTCATCCTAACAGCTCCCTCTTCAACCTTCCTCACCTCCAAACACTCAACCTTGCTTTCAATTATTTTGATGGTTCCCAAATTCCAAGTGAAATAGGAAGGTTTTCAAATAGTCTCACTCATCTAAACCTCTCTGGATGTTGGTTATCTGGCCAAGTCCCCCCGGATATCACACTCCTTCATAAATTGGTCTCTCTTGATCTCTCTTTAAATTACGTTGATGATTTGAAGCTTGAACCACATGTTTTCATCAATATGTTACGAAATTTTACTAATTTGGAAGAGCTTTCACTCCAATATGTTGATGTCTTTGCGTTTTTACCTACCCGTCTTAACATTTCTTCTTCTTTGAAATTACTAAATCTTGCTGGCAGTGGATTGCAAGGAAAATTACCTCATTACATTTTCAATCTTCAATCTTTGGAAACACTCTACTTGTCTGGTAACGCATTCACAGGCGACATCCCTTCAAAAATCCCAGTGAATATTGTCAGGTTGAGTTTATCACGAAACAGACTTAATGGGACATTGCCATCTTGGCTGTTTACGTCTCCCTCTTTAGAATCTCTCTATCTAAATGGTAACATGTTCAGTGGAAATGTACCATTTGAGTCATTTGCTCTTCCATCATTAGAAAGGTTAGCCCTCAGTAACAATCAGTTAAGTGGCCAAATTGATATGCAAACATTTCGACAACTCACCAACGTCACTCGCCTAGACCTTTCATCTAATAATTTTAGTGGTGAATTAGAGCTGGATACATTGTTATCAAGCCTCACAAACCTTGAATATCTTGATCTCTCATACAGCGGTTTCTCTCTTACAACAAACAATGCCAATCATTATGTCAATCCTGGTTTTCGGTTCTTAAATTTGGCCTCTTGCAAACTAAAGGTGTTTCCTGAGTCATTTCGAGCCATGAAACAGCTTCTGGAGTTAGATCTTTCTAGCAACGAAATTCATGGCCAAATTCCTCATTGGGCAAGGGAGATAGGGAGGAATGAGTTGTCTCGTTTAAATCTCTCACATAATTTCATCACAGGCTTGCCACAATTTCAATGGTATGGACTAACAGACCTTTACCTGCAGTCCAACTTGATTGAGGGGCCATTCCCTCCATCAATTTGCAACATGAGCCTTCTATATGCTTTGGATATTTCACATAATAGCTTTGATGGAGTGATTCCACAATGTGTGGGAAATATCAGCAACTCTCTTCAAATGATGGATTTGCGAAACAATAGCTTTCAAGGAACAATTCCAGATGTATTCAAGAGATTCAAAGATTTAAACGGGCTGATTTTGAATGGAAATCAGTTAGAAGGAGGAGTGCCAAGTTCCTTGTCCAAATGTGAATCCTTGAAAGTACTTGATTTGGGAAACAACCACTTGAATGGTACATTCCCTCGTTGGTTAGGAGAACTTCGTTTTCTGCAGGTTCTTATCCTCAAATCAAACAACTTTCATGGAAACATTCAACCCTCTTTTGCTGTGAAATCCCCATTCCCAGGTCTTCAAGTTCTCGACTTATCTCATAATGGCTTTGTAGGTCAACTCCCTACAAAATATTTTCAGAATTTCAATTCCATGAAGAATGTGTTGAAGGACAACACAGAACCACAATATTTAACCATGGGTGGAAAGTATTACTCGTTCGTAGTTGCCATGAAAGGGATGGATCGAGATGTTCCAAGACTCTTTGTTGGCCTAACCATTATTGATTTATCAAACAATTATTTCGAAAGGGGAATACCAGAAATAATCGGAAGTTTGAACTCTTTAAAAGTGCTCAACCTGTCCCACAATTGTCTGAATGGTCGAATCCCAGACTCTCTTGGTAAACTATCAGAGATTGAATCATTAGACCTTTCTTGGAACCATCTCACAGAAAATATCCCTCAAAGCCTTGCAGGAATCAATCGTCTTGCTGTCCTAAATCTATCACAAAACCATCTCGTGGGGCGTATTCCAAAAGGATCACAGTTCAACACATTTAATGAGAGCTCATTTGCAGGGAATTTGGGACTCTGTGGGTTTCCATTGCCCAACAAGTGTAGTGAGCCTACACACAATCCGCAACTTGAAGACCATGAAAATCACGAGGATAAAAGTGGATTTACGTGGGAAGTGGTGACGTTGGGATATGGATGTGGGACCCTACTTGGATTGGTGATGGGATATCTCATGTTGTCAACGAGAAAAGTAAAGTGGTTCAACTTGATTGCTGATGCAGGGGAGCATATGATTTTAGAGCGAAACAAGAGAAGATATGTATTTATTGGGAAATGACCGCTAGATTATTGAAGGTACGATTTTCTAAATGTTTTCTTATTTCACCAAATTGTGAAAAATACCTTACTCTATGAATTTTCTTGGTCTTAACAATTTTTTGATGCAGGTAGAGGAGTTCGGGGAGACATCGGACCTTTTCAGTTATTCAGACGTATATCAGCTTCTTCTACATTATGATGTTTGTGCTTTATTTCTTTGAATTGCTGTTGTATGTAGTATAAAGCTTATTGTATAAATCCAATGGTGGCAATGGGATCCGAGTTATAGTGTTTGTTACTGAATTGAAACAAATGCTTCTTGTTAGTATGAATCGTAAGTTGCAAGCTTAAGAAAAAGTTGCAGTAGTGTGTAAATGAAAGCATTATTAATAATAACATGTGTGTTTGTATATCTAATTTGTTCTTCTTCTGTTGCACATACCCAGTTGCTCAAGAATGATAATAAGTTGAGGTAAATAATTGACTTGTTTACTTCTGATTCAAATTATGTTTAACTGACACGAGCCAAACTAAAAGATTAGAAAACTGAAACGAGTTCATTAAGAGAGGACTGCACCTTCACCGTATGTACCTTTAGCAATTAGCACACTATCTGCATCTACATTCTTCACAAAAGTGAATTATTTTTTATATCCAAGTAAACTTCAGTTACAATTTTAAGCTCCTGACGAGTTATAAAGAATGTAAGACCGTATAATCGTTGGTGTCCAAAGATAGCCAAGTATTTTGTACAAGGTATTCGACAACCGGATTCCATTTTTCTGAAGTATACATATCCTCTATACTAACAAGGAAAACAACAGTTCTGCACTTAATACTCTATTTCTTAATACAATAACGCTATACAACATATATAATTGTAATAAAACCAAATTCAAAAAGTGTATCAGTAGTAAAGCCTATAAAGGGATGAGCGTTTAAATTATAATCTACGAAGGAAATTACAATATCTGGTTGTCTAGGAAATTAACGTACTCCAAGGTCATCTCATCTCATCAGTATTAATCATATATGTGAATAACTCAACCTTTATAAGCAAAGACAACATCCAACAACCATTTTGTTTGAGAACAAAGATGAACAGGACGAAAAGGGTTTTAATTATGCAGCTGGTTTCGTAACCTATATGTATTTGTTGTAAATATATTACGTCTGTTAAAATTTGTTATAATGTGATTTCAATTATGCACCTGCAGCTGATGTGGACTTCGGTGACATCGACTTCTCTGTAAGTATAACTCCAGTCAAGGCCTTGACAGATGTTCGGGATTGCGTTTCCAAAGCAGATTCTGCGATTGCCAGACAATATATCCAAAATGCAGGAGCTAACCTGCTTTCTCAAAATTTTCCAAATAGCTTGCTAACAACAATTTTCTGTAAAACGCAATCCCAAACACTCACTTAGTTTTGCAAGTGATTCATTGCAACTTCCATGAATTGTGTGTTATTACTTGTTTGCAGAATCTTAACATGGAAGGTGGTGAAGGGTTTGATGCAGAAGGTATATGTTCACCTAATTCTTTTGCTAAGTGTGATATCATTTTGTTGTTGTATCAACGCCTGTGTGAACATTTGCAGGCGATGAAGATGATAGTGACACTGAAGAAGAGGTGAAGGAAGAGGAAGGTATTGGTAAGCAGGAAGTTGCACCACCCGTTAGTAACCAAGTTGAGGCAACAACTTGAGCTAAAGATTTGGGTAGTTATGGTATTTTTGAACAACTATAGATTCAAAAGCTGATGTATCAGTTATAGTCAGTACTAGTTAATCTGAAATACGATGCCGGTTGCTAAAATTTTATAAAAAGTTTCATCTTTTCGACATATATTGTGATGTTATTGGCTAGCTTGTGTGTTTTGTCCTAGAAATATTACCCGTTTCTTATAAAACATTTTATTTGAGTTAGTAATATATCTTCACAGTTTCACCAAAAAAAAAATGTGAATAGCTCAACCTTTATAAGCAAAGACAACATTCAACAACCATTTTGTTTGAGAACAAAGATGAACAGGACGAAAAGGGTTAGCTGGTTTGGTAACCTATATGTATTTGTTGTAAATATATTACGTCGGTTAAAATTTGTTATAAGGTGATTTTAATTATTCAGTTGCAGATGTGGACTTTGGTGACATCGATTTCTATAACTTCAGTCTAGGCTTTGACAGATGTGCAAATAACAATTATAATCTACGAAGGAAATAACAATACCCAGTTGTCTAGGAAATTAACGTACTCCAAGGTCATCTCATCTGTCATTATTAATCATTTATGTGAATAAATTAACCTTTATAAGCAAAGACAACATTCAACAACCATTTTGTTTGAGAACAAAGATGAACAGGACGAAAAGGGTTAGTTGGTTTCGTAACCTATATGTATTAGTTGTAAATACATTACGTCGGTTAAAATTTGTTATAATGTGATTTCTATGTAAGTATAACTCCAGTCAAGGCCTTGACAGATGTTCGGGATTTGCGTTTCCAAAGCAGATTCTGCGATTGCCAAAAAATATGTCCAAAATGCAGGAGCTAACCTGCTTTTTCAAAATTTTCCAAATAGCTTGCTAAAAACAATTTATGAGTATTTTTGTTTTCCAAAGGTGATATTTATATAATCTTCCATAAAACGCAATCCCAAACTCCCACTTAGTTTTGCAAGTGATTCGTTGCAACTTCCATCAATTGTCTTAACACGAGGTGTTATTACTTGTTATTCTGCAGAATCTTAACATGGGAGGTGGTGAAGGGTTTGATGCAGAAGGTATATGTTCACCTAATTCTTTTGCGAATTGTGATACCATTTTGTTGTTGTATTAACGCCTGTGTGAACATTTGCAGGTGACGAAGATGATAGTGACACTGAAGCAGAGGAAGTTATTGGTACGCAGGAAGTTTCATGTTATTGGTACGCAGGAAGTTTCATCACCCGTTGGTACGAACATTTGAGGCAACAACTTGATGTAAAGATTTGGTAGTTATGGTATTTTTTATCAACTATATATAGATTCAAAAGCTGATGTGCAGTGGTGATCTAGTAGTGTTGTTCACATCAGTTATAGCCGGTACTAGTTTATCTTGAAATACGATGCCCGTGGCCAAAATTTTATAAAAAAAATCATCTTTTCAGCATATGCTGTGATGGTATTGGCTAGCTTGTGCGTTTTGTCGATCTCATGACATCTTATGCTAATTCATGTAAGCCGGTGTATCCATTATCAGCTCATATGCTAGTTCAATATTTTCCTAATAATATTTACCCATTTGGTCGATAATATTGACAAAAATACCAGTACACAACCAAGTGTATAATATTATCAGCAAAAATAAAACACGACGATGAGCAAAAACTCCAATAGTTGCTGTCATTTGGAATGACGGAATATAGTAACATCCACATCAATGTATCCAAACATGGCAATGTGCAACTGAAACACAATAAACAGCTTAAACATCTCGGTGGGAGCTTCATAAAAGTTACGGATTTCTACTGTCGGGAAGTGTCATAGATAGCAGTTCAGAAGGAGGACGCAAGGTGCATACCATCTCCTTTGTCTTTCCAAAGTACACCTGAAATTGCCAGATTAAAAGTAAATATTTACTGTACTTACACTGCATGAACCTTAAAGTGGTAAATAAACTGAAAATGACAATGACGAAAAGCGGAATACCTGGTCAAGTTGATTCCTCAACTTTCCCTCTAATTCTTCAATCATTTTCCCCATGTTGCACAGATGACCATCTTCCACTGAAAGGTCTGCTTTCATCTACACAAAAGTTTTAACCCAGCTCTAGTAATGTGTGTCAAATAGGCTATCATTTACGCACAACTACCAGGTAAATGTATATGCAACCTGTTGATTTAAATTGGTCCATGTTCAACATACACTAGACTCTAGAGAACGTTAGTTCAACCAATTTATAGGTGAACACATGATTTAAATTATACTTCTCTGGCGGGTCAACCAGGTAAACATAAAATTAGCTATAGAATGTGAGCAAACTCCCTACAGCATTATATTTCAGACACTATATTATCATTCCAGTTATATAGTTTCTTAATCACATGTAGTAAATGCCTTATGAAATTCAAGAAAAAGAGAAAATAAAAAGTGTGGGGACCGACCCGGCCTATTTTGATCAGTGCTGAAAATGACTCACTTTTAGTCTTTTACTTGAACCTGTTAACCAACCAAACCTACCCTTCACACTTATTTTTCCATACTGGAAATGACTCGCTCTTGTTAGCTTATTTACAAGAAAACCAATATTTCCTGCTTGAGTTTCGAGTTAAAAGTTTATATTGTTAACAAAGGTGGACCCTTTTTAAGAAAACGTTGATAACAAGGAACATTTAAGAACTTTATGTTCATGCATTTATGATATGGTCTTAACTTTTAGCATGTGCACACAACACAATTTGAAGTCTAATTTCTCAGAGCACATAAAAAATCACGCAGATGCATCATTAATGAATTACCTGTCTACGAATTGACCCGGACAAATTAAATGTGCCAGATGTGTCACTATCTGTAGTCAATGACAGCATTATAGTACTTGTTAAGCAGTAATGAGCCATTCCTTCCTCGTCTGGCCCCACCTAAAGAATATACGAGCAATTTCAATGACACATAAAGTTTCAGATAACGAGACATTTATATTTCAACCCGACACAAGAGTGATGAGTAAAGAATACCTGGATAACATGTATAGCCTCCCATCCACCCTCATGCAGATAGCCTCGTTTACCATGTGCATACTTTGATCCGTCTTTATATCAAATATAATTTTCAAATTAGTTCATGTAAAAAAAAGGACTAAGAGCTACTTCGGACAAAAGAAAAACCTTTTTTGATTAAAAAGCAGGCCACGAAGCCTTCATTGTCATCCTCTTCCCATAAATAAACTGATGAAATGCCACCTTCATAATACCTAACAGAAAGATACAAACCATTTTCCCAAATTAGTTGGCTTAAGCAACAAAGATATTAAAATTTAAGACGAGGTGAATAAAGGACCTCACTGGTCACGATATATTGTAAACACTTCATTTGCTTCAACTTCTAGCTTCCTTAATTCCTCTGATGGATACATCCCGTCTTCCAAGTGAGGATGAAATTTATTTGACCAAGGTGATCTGCAAGAAAAGATAAAATATAAGCTCCTAAATCAATATGACGATATCAAGAAGTGTAACAAGCAGTCAATGCTGCATTGATGAGAATCATCATTACTGAATACAATTTAAGGAATATAATTGACCTGTAAGAGTCTGCATCTCTGTTGTATTCACAAAGTATGAATTCTTTCCCACTATCCTCGTCACATAAGACCTGTTTTGCAGAGTTACAAGACTGAGTGAAGTTACAAACAGTAATTTTTTTTACGACAATTACATGCAGTATGCGACAATACTTCACTACTGCATATTTGATTACGACATAAACCGTATAAAAGTGAGATACTGAGATCAATTAGCCAATCATGAAAATGTTAACTTCCCCAATGTGTTATATTCTAACACCTGCTCTAAATTCATTTGCAAATTATGCACATTCTATACCTTTCCTACGGGTTTTTTTTATCCATTTTTCTTGATACACCCAAGCTAAAATAAAGGCACACAGCAGCACCTCCTTCTGTTTGATGAAGCGTTATTATGGCGGGCAGCTCTGAATATATTGTTCCATATGTTTCCATGTAGCTACAAGCAAGGTTACGAGTACTACACAGTAGTCCCTTACATACTAACAACTCAACGGGCCCCATATGACATTAAGGCCGACAAGAAATAAAGTCTAGCAAGCAAGGCTATCTCTTGCTGCAATTAGACGCAAACTTAAGATAAATGCTAACATAGCTTGATACTGATTATAAAGCACGTGCCATATGTAACTTAGCTCTCACATCGCAACTACTATTGTCACAATTCGTCTATACATAACTCTATTACCTCATTTGTGGGCCAAGAACTCTTCACTACCACTCACACCAACTCTTACATCACTCACCCAAATCACCAATCCTCACTCGGTCATTGAAGAATCCAAACGCAACAGAATACAAACATAACTAAAAACAAGCCCGAATAAGTAATCCTGAAATCAACAAGCTTGATATAGTAGATTTACTCATACAAATCCGTCATTTCATCAGCAAACATGGAATAAAAATTTCAATCTCGTTACAGTATACTAAACTAACTCATTCTCATTTCACACAACTCTAACCAACTCATCTCAAAATCCCCTCACATCAATCATTCAACGAATACTAAAGCCCATGCAATTTCCTTCCGTTATTCATTTAAATTAATGAGACCTAGCACAAACTCCAAAACAATTGTAATCCTGACTACAACAGCATCATCAAAAACATTCATAAAAAAAGTAATGAACGACTCGTAGCATATAACAAAAAAAAAACGTAAAGTCTCAGAATCCTCATTAACACACATCAATTACAAGTTTTTGACTAGGTAACCATAGGTTTTTACATTTAATCCACGGGGTTGAACCCAACCCGCGCGACAGAGTCCAAACCGGGTAATAAGCACTCCTTTCAGGAGATTAGCGTGATCCAATTCTCCCAGGTTGTTTGCACCCTAGCAGATCTGATCAAGCTCGAAGGATGTGTGAGGTCCTCAAGTTCTAGGTGCAAACAACTCTGAAGTGGTCACAGACCAATCACCTGAAAAGAGAAGCTTTAACCCTGATTTGATCCGTGTGATGGTGGCTCAAACCCCTGTACCAGTCGGGACAAAAGGTCGGGAAACCCATGTTAAAAAAAATGTCATTTGCCAATAGGCGAGTGAATAATTACTAGTCTTTATTTGGCCGACTAAATCAAGGGCGGAGCTAGAAAGTATTGCTCTACGGGGCACACTTTAATAGTTCTTGGAAACTACACTACAAATTGGTTCTTACGGGGGCGCATATTACAAAAAAAAGGCAGAAATTTTAGACTAGAAATATTTTCCGCGGGGCTTGAACCGAAAACGGGTAAAGGCAGGGTTTTTTTTAGGAGGTTTTATAAAATAATACTAGTACTAGCCTGTAATAATAATAAAGTGATGACAAGTATTGAACACCAACGGGTTTTTTGGGTTAATTATTTTTAATAATTTTATTGGGGGTGGGGGGGGGGGGGGGGGGGGGGGGGGGGGGGGGGGGGGGGGGGGGGGGGGGGGGGGGGGGGGGTTAGCTGTTAAAAGTTTTTTTTATAGGTGCTTATGAGCTTATTAAGATTTGAAAAAGCCGATAAAGCTCACATATTTCAGCTTATAAAATGTTTATCACCTTGAGCCTGTGGCTCAAGTACATAATCTATTAATAAAAATCTGAAAAAAAATGAGCTTAATTGGGTTTTCCAAATCTTGAGACAATTACATGCAGTATGCAACAATACTTCACTGCTGCATATTTGATTACGACATAAACCGTAAAAAACATACCGAAACAACATGTAAAAAAAACCTTAAAAAACATACCGAAACAACATGTAAAAAAAAGATACCTGAAGAGGGTGGTCGATTTGAGAGAGGAGATCTGAAGAGTGGTCTGGTAAAAGTGATAAAAGTGCGGAGAGGGCTGTTTGTGTGTGTTTTGGTGGCATCCTCCTCATCAACCCCATCGCTCCTTCCATTTTTTTCAAGCTTGGTTGGTTTTTCAAGATGATTGTAAGAAAATGATAAAAACCAGTTTTTGTTTTGATCTGAAAATGAAAATGTTTGTTTCCCTCTCCAGATACAGACGTGTGTTTTTTTTTTAATTTATAATTTTCTCATTGGCCGGTTTTTATTTTTAAAATTTTGGGATAAGAAAATGTATTTATTACTAATTTTTTTTAGACTTTATTTTTTTTCATTATCATAATAACGTACATTTACATATGAAATCGGTGGATGACAAACGAGCAACAAGCTGCGCTGCTAGCTTTTTTTTATTGCAATGTTAATCTTAAGGAAAACCACATTTGTAGATTTATGTGTCATAATAAACTTCAGTTACAATTTTAAGCTCCTGACGAGTTATAAAAATATAAGTCCGTATAATCGTCGGTGTCCAAAGATAGCCAAATATTATTGTACAATGTATGCAACAACCGGATTAAATTTTTCTGAAGTACACATATCCTCTATTCTAACAAGGAAAACAACAGTTTTGCACTTAATACTCTATTTCTTCATACAATAATGGTATACAACATATATAATTGAAATAAAACCAAATTCAAAAAGTATATCAGTAGTAAAGCCTATAAAGGGCGAAGGGTTTAAAATATCATCTACGAAGGAAATAACAATACCTGGTTGTCTAGGAAATTAGCGTACTCCAGGTCATCTCATCTGTCAGTATTAATCATATATGTCAAGTGTAACAACCGGCGTTTTTAAATCTTTGTTAATAAGTATAACTAGATGAAACTATAATTATGATGATTATCTTAATCACAGCATAAATATGAAAATAAAACAATAACTATGCATTGCGACTAAATTGGACCCGTAACCAATTTAGTATGCCCATCTCTCTGTATGTTTATACATATTATGTGTCCTAGCTTGTTGGTACTGCTATGTGTTAGTTTGCGAATAGTTATATAATCTTCCCTAACGGAATCCCAAACACCCTCTTAGTTTCGCACGTGATTCATTGTAACTTCCATATATTCATGTGGTGTTATTACTTGTTATTGTGCATAATCTTAACATGGGAGGTGGTGAGGGTTTGATGCAGAAGGTAACCATATATGATATATTCATCTTATGATTTTGCTAACTGTGATATCATTTTGTTGTTGAATTAACGCCTGTGTGAACATTTGCAGGCGATGAAGATGATAGTGACACTGAAGAAGAGGTGAAGGAAGAGGAAGCTATAGGTAAGCAGGAAGTTTCACCACCCGTTAGTAACCAAGTTGAGGCGACAACTTGAGCTGATGTGCAGTTGTGATCTAGTAATGTTGTTGACATCAGTTATAGTTATAGTCATAGTCAGTACTAGTTTATCATGAAATACAATGCAGGTGGCCAAGATTTTATAAAAAAATCATCTTTTCGACATACGCTGTGATGTTACTGGCTAGCTTGTCTGTTTTGTCGATCTCATGACATCTTATGCTAATTTATGTAAGCCGTTGTATCCATTATCAGCTCATATGCTAGTTCAATATTGTCCTAATAATATTACCCATTTTTGGTCGATAATGTTGACAAAAATATTAGTACACAACCAAGTGTATAATATTATCAGCAAAAATAAAACACGACGATGAGCAAAAACTCCAATAGTTGCTGTCATTTGGAATGACGGAATATAGTAACATCCACATCAATGTATCCAAACATGGCAATGTGCAACTGAAAACACAATAAACAGCTTAAACATCTCGGTTGGAGCTTCATAGAAGTTACGGATTTCTACTGTCGGGAAGTGTCATAGATAGCAGTTCAGAAGGAGGACGCAAAGTGCATACCATCTCCTTTGTCTTTCCAAAGTACACCTGAAATTGCCAGATTAAAAGTAAATATGTACTTACACTGCATGAACCTTAAAGCGGTAAATAAACTGATAATGACTGCGGACAAAAGTGGAATACCTGGTCAAGTTGATTCCTCAGCTTTCCCTCCAATTCTTCAATCATTTTCCCCATGTTGCACAGATGACCATCTTCCACTGAAAGGTCTGCTTTCATCTACACAAAAGTTTAGGGCGATGTACGAAACCAACTTTAGTAATGTGTGTCAAATAGGCTTATCATTTACGCACAATTACCAGGTGAATAAGATCAAAAACTATGCTAACTATTTTGAAGTTTTTAAACGACCCCTGTTACTTGTGCCAGGTGCCACATGAATAAAATTGTACTTCTATGGCGGGTCAACCAGGTAAACATATAAAATTAGCTATAGAACGGAACCAAAGTGTATTCACAATGATCAAACTCCCCACAGCGTTATATTTCAGACACTATATTATCATTCTAGTTATATAGTTTCTTAATCACATTTAATAAATGTCTTAAGTAATTCAATAAAAAGAGAAAAAAAAAGTGTGGGGGCCGACCTGGCCTATTTTGATCAGTGCTGAAAATGACTCACTTGTAGTCGTTTACTTGAACCTGTCAACCAACCCAACCTTCACACTTATTTTTCCATACCGGAAATGACTCACTCTTGTTCGCTTATTTACAAGAAAACCAATATTTCCTGCTTGAGCTTTTATATTTCCTCTTTTCGAGTTAAAAATTTATATAGTTGACAAAGGTGGACCCTTTTTAAGGAAAACGTTGATAACAAGCAACATTTAAGAACTTTATGTTCATGCATTTATGATATGGTCTTAACTTTTAGCATGTGCACACAACACAATTTGAAGTCTAATTTCTCAGAGCACATAAAAAATCACGCAGATGCATCATTAATGAATTACCTGTCTACGAATTGACCCGGACAAATTAAATGTGCCAGATGTGTCACTATCTGTAGTCAAAGACAGCATTATAGTACTTGTTAAGCAGTAATGAGCCATTCCTTCCTCGTCTGGCCCCACCTAAAGAATATACGAGCAATTTCAATGACACATAAAGTTTCAGATGACGAGACATTTATATTTCAACCCGACACAAGAGTGATGAGTAAAGAATACCTGGATAACATGTATAGCCTCCCATCCACCCTCATGTAGATAGCCTCGTCTACCATGTGCATACTTTGATCCGTCTTTATATCAAATATAATTTTCAAATTAGTTCATGTAAAGAAAAGGATTAAGAGCTACTTGGGACAAAAGAAAAACCTTTTTTGATTAAAAAGCAGGCTACGAAGCCTTCATTGTCATCCTCTTCCCATAAATAAACTGATGAAATGCCACCTTCATAATACCTAACAGACAGATACAAACCATTACCGAAATTAGTTGGCTTACGCAGCAAAGAGATAAAATTTAAGACGAGGTGAATAAAGGACCTCACTGGTCACGATATATTGTAAACACTTCATTTGCTTCAACTTCTAGCTTCCTCAATTCCTCTGACGGATACATCCCGTCTTCCAAATGAGGATGGAATTTATTTGACCAAGGTGATCTGCAACCAAAGATATCGTATAAGGTCCTTAAAGCAATATGACAATACTAAGAAGCTAACAAATTATAGAAGCAGTGTGTGCTGCGGATTTGATGAAAATGAACATTACTGAAGACAATATAAGTACCTGTAGGAGTCGGCATCTCTGTTGTATTCACACAATATGAATTCTTTCCCACTATCATCATCACATAAGACCTGTTTTTGCAGAGTTACAAGACTGAGTGAAGTTGCAAACAGTAAAAAAAAATTACGACAATTACATGCAGTATGCGACAATACTTCACTGCTGCATATTTGATTACGACATAAACCGTATGAAAGTGAGATCAATTAGCCAATCATGAAAATGTCAACTTCCCCCACGTGCTCTATTCTAACACCTACTCTATATTCATTTGCAAATTATGCACATTCTTTACTTTTCTTACGGGTTTAATTTTATCCATTTTTCTTGATATACACAAGCTAAAATAAAGGCACACAGCAGCACTTCCTTCTGTTTGACGAAGCATTATTATGGCGGGCAGCTCTAAATATATCATGCCCATATGTTTCCAAGTTTAAAGAAAAATTAGTTGCAAGCCAGGTTACGAGCAAAGGTCCAAAAAGGAAGCTCGATGTACACATAAAACAAGACCCCAGACACAGCTAGGATCGTTAACAAAGCTATCTCTTGCTGCAATTGGACACAAACTTAAGATAAATACTAACATAGCTTGATACTGATTATAAAGCACGTGCCATATGTAACTTAGCTCTCACATCGCAACTACTATTATCACAATTCGTCTACTACTATCTCCGTATTATCCTCATATTGTGGTCCCCAAGAACATCGTCCACTAACCACTACCCCTGCGCGTTACCTACTTCACCAAATCCAAAATCCTCACTCTGATCATTTAACAATCCAAACGCAACAGAATACAAAACTCTAACATAACTAAAAACAAGCCGGAATAAGTAACCCCAAAATCAACGAGCTTGATATAGTAGATTAACACATACAAATCCGTCATTTCATCAGCAAACATGATATAAAAATTTCAGTCTCGTTAACTATACACTACTTCATTCTTCATTTCACCGACTCTAACCTAACTCATCCAAATCCACAAATCCTCACTCAATCATCTAACATCTCAAACATTCACAGTTGTTACTCCTAACACAAAGCATCAACAAAAACATTCTTAAAAAAAGTAGATTCAACAAATAAATTCAGGAACTACTCATAATATATAACAAAAGCTCATCAATCTATTTAACATACATCAGTTACTACTCTATTGTTGGTAACCATAGTTTCCGACCTTTTAGCCTTGAGGTTTGAACCCATCGCCACAAAGACTCAAACCGGGTAAGTCTATCCATTTTCAAGAGGTTGGCGTGGCCACTCACCTAGCAGGTATTGAACTTGAGACCTCACACATCTTAAAGTGATAGTCACAATTCACAAGTCCTTTTGCCACAAGGCCATCCCTGAGTGGTTTTACTACCTTTTTCACTCTTTTTTTGGTAAGGTAAGCATGGTTTTGGCCGACTAATCGATGAGGTTTAAAGTCACTGCAACACATACCCAAACCGTGTAAACTCGCTTTTCATGAGGTTTCATGGTTTTATAAAAGTTACTCCATCCATTTCAAAATTATAAATCCATATATAAATTTGCATTTTGCATGTTAGCTAATAAAAAGAGATAATGTAGTAGGGATGAGCAAAATCAACCAAAAACCAAACCAAACTAGGCCGAACCGACATAATTCGGTTCGATTTTATATAATTACAGTTTTCGGTTTTTGTCGGGTTGGTTCAGGTCAAAACAAGGGAACATACACATGAACTATCTAAATCGGTTGTTGTCTCAAAACTTTGTTTCGGTTTTGGTTTCGCTCTCTTAACTTCGGATCGGTTCTCTCTTCTCGTTTTCGTCAATTTCAGTTTTCGGTTCGGGTTTAACCCGTTGCTCAGCCAGTGGTCCACTTTTATTAAAGTGTGTGATTTTTATATAACTAGTTTTATAAAATAGTATAATAGTAGTAATAAAGTGATGACAAGTATTGAACACCACAAATGAATCAATCAGATAAAAATAGGTTACTAATAAAAAAGAAGTGAAAGTTAAACCTGAAGAGGTTGGTCGATTTGAGAGAGGAGATCTGAAGAGTGGTCTGGTAAAAGTGATAAAAGTGCAGAGAGGGCTGTTTGTGTGTGTTTTGGTGGCATCCTCCTCATTAATCCCATCGCTCCTTCCATTTTTCAAAATTTCTTTTTTTTTCAAGCTTGGTTGGTTTTACAGGATGATGAAGAAAAATGATAAAATGAGTTTTTGTTTTGATCTCAAAATGAAAATGAAAATGTTTGTTTCCCTCTCTAGAGATGTGTGTGTTTTTTATTTATATTTCTTTCGAGCCGGACGGCTTTTATTTCAAAATTTTGGATAATCTTTTTTCAAATGCTTCTCATTTTCTTGACGCAATTTACATAGTGGTAAAAGGCAAATACGTAATAAGCTATGCCGCTAGCTTATTTTGAATCGCAAAACTTATTTTAATAAAAATAATATTTGTGAATCTGAGAGTCATAACATTATTATGCATGACTCGTTGAACTCTGTTGAGGAGCTCCACCGCCTCGGGTGCAAGATAACCAAATGTATCAAACATGAAATAAGCAAACGCGTGTGGATTTTCAATGCATGATTTCTCGTGTTTTGTCACTTTGCACGAAACGGCTTTCAAAGCAACATGTCCCAAATTAAGTAGTGTTTATAAAGTTTTGATTTATAAATAATAATAATAATAATAATAATAATAATCTTTTTATTATTAAAAAATTGGGGGCTCAGATAGTATCTCGGCTCTCCTCTAATTTATTGTAATTCTCTTGAGTTTTCTAAAAATAATAATAATAATAATAATAATAATCCTTTTATTCTAATGAAGTGGTGTTATTATAAAATAAATAATAATAATAATAATAATAATAAAGTGATGAGTGAGAAAACTTTGGGTTTATTTTCGTCTTTGGTCAAATTGAAATGACTGAAATATCTCTCGTGTTAGTGATTAGTGAAAAAAAGAACACAGGGGTATTTCAGTCATTTCAATTTGACTAAGGACGAAATGAACCTAAAGTTTTCTCATAAGGACGTTGCCTGCAATTTTCGAACCATATGGACGAAACGTGCAATTTGGCCAAACCACAAGGATGATTTTTGCAACTTACTCCAAAATTTTGAGACAACCTTTTAATATTACTCCTTCCATTTTAATTTATTTGTTCAGTTTTAACTTTTTAAATATTTCATTGTCAACTTTATTTTAAATATTTTTGTTTGTGTTATATACTCTTACTTAATCAAAATTATACCAATGAAAAATACATTTAAAACTCAATTCTCTTATATATTTTGCAAAAAGTATTAAATAACACAAACAAATATTTAAGGTTAAAGTTAACAAAGGAAGACTTAGAAAATCAAAATTAGATTAAAAAACTCAAAAAATCAAAACTAGACAAAGAAAGACTCAAAAAGACTCAGAAAATCAAAACTGAACAAATAAATTTTTATTTAATGTATAAAATGTGTTAAAAAAAACATACGTGTTGGTTTGGTAAGAAAACATAATAATTAAGGGGTAATTGAAACTTTAGTTGTTAAATTTTAAATAAAATACACTTATTAGTTTTCATATATTTAATAACGTATACTACACCTACTCCCAAAACTACACTACAACTACTATGTGTGAAATAAACTATTAAATCTAACACCCCCAAAATGAGAGCAGTTGCGTCCAATATATAGCCCAAGGCCCATGGGGGCATTTTTGTCATTTTAGGTCATCATCCGCTCATATTTCAAGATCTAAGGATAGTTTGGATATTTCTTGTGAGGAGCGTGTATAATGCAGCTTCTAGGAAGGTCCCTTCAACCGCCTTAATTACCAATGATTGGTAATTATTTGCCTCGGATCCATCCCATACCTCGTACAACAGTTGACAGACTGTCATAATCTGGATCTACCAATAAGAGGCTACCACGTCAGCTTTCATATGCTTCTTATGCCATACTAATGATTGGCTCGGATCCTGAGCATGCTACAATACCTCGTAACTACCCTGCCATATTGACAATCTCGTACTGACAACCTCGGATGAACAGTACCTCGTAACTGCCACCTGAACCTGCAATTAATCATTAGATAGACACGTGTCATCATCCCATTGGTTACATACCTCGTACCTACAATACCTCGTACACCTGCACAGTAACGAGTCAGAGCTGCCAAGTGGCAGCCCCTGATTGGCCAGCCGCTATGACGTGGCATACACGTCATCGCTGACGTGGCCGGTCAACGATGGTGGTCAATGGTGGTCAACCGGAGGTCAACCACCGTCGGACCACCGGTCAACAGTGGTCAACCGTCGATCAGCGGTGGTGGTCAACTAGGTCGGGTCAGGTCTGGGTCGGGTCGCGGCGTGGACCAATGAGATGGTGCCACGTGGCACACGAGTATTATACCCATGCTGGGTTCGAACTCGTGACCTTGAGGTTGGGGGCATAATGCCTTACCAACTTAGCTAAGCATAGCTCTAATAATATTGTGCAATACTATTTACTTAACCCCTTTTAAGCTTGAACCGGTTTATAATTAACAAAAGGTCAAAATTGAATATTGACCGGTTCATATAAAAAGATTTAGGAAGGCTCAAAAGATGAGGAAACTACCGACGGATTCGTAATTTCGTGCTCTTTAAAATGGAATGATCATGGGATTTTTACGAGTTTATTTGGATCTCGATAAACGTGAAAACATCGTCAAAAGTCACCCAAAAGTTACCATTTTTTGCTTCGTTTTCAATCCTTTGTACCTGTAAGACATAATAACACAATACAAACATATATGAAACATATTTCATCATATTTTATGGCTATTAGTCTGATTTATAGTGTTTTACGTATAAATGATGTGTGTTTAATCACACATAAAATTTCTCCACACTTAGCCATTGTTGGTCCCATACGCAATGTCTATAATACACGCCCGAAAAGAAATAATTTAACCACCCCTTAACTTATAACTCCTCACATCAAACAAGAACAGAAAAGGTCTATTAAGAAGGTTTAAAATCATTTGTTTCTAAAGCGCCCTCGTTTTAATCATTTATTAATAGATAAAAACTAGGCTAAAAAATTTAATAAAATTATATAAAAGGCTTTAAGAACGGGAGTTTGTCATCTTTGATTTTCACAATCCCTAAACTAAGCTTAAAACGAAATCACAGCCAAATATAAAATTAGATGCTAACACTACTCATAAATGTTAATTGTGTACGCATTAGCCACTTTTCGCTCCCTTATTTCTAAATCCTCTAAGGATTTTATTATTATTATTATTAGTGACAAATAAATTACGCCCTTATTAATATAAAGTAAAACAGTTTAAACCATAATTAGTTTGAAATCATTTCCTAAAGAGACGATACGCTGAGAATAAGGTCCACATTAAGGTTCTAATTTCGCATGATTTAGGGGTTATCCTTTTTATTTCATCTGAAACAACTCAACTACGAGTCCAGAGATGGAGGCCTTAGTTAGATAACCCCGAAGTCAAAATTTGGCTTTATTATTATTATTAATTATTATGCAACAATATTAGCCTTCGGTCCTTTAAACAACTGACACATTGGGCGTCCTAACCGACAGAGCCAGTAGTCTTATTTCGACCTCAGAAATTTCCTCGACCTTTTTAAAGGCTGGAACATCGGGAGTGAACCGACATGAAACATCAAACTTTTATCAGTCTCGGATTATCATTATTATTATTGTTACCTCCACCCTTTAAACGACTGCAACATCGGGCTTCCTAACCGGCAAGAAGCAGTGGTCTTATTTCGGCTTCGGTTTAGCACATTATTATTATTATTATTATTATTAGAGTTAAGTACATTTTTGGTCCCTGTGGTTTGGTACATTTTCTCACTTTTGGTCCAAAAATAAAAAAAGTTTGGTTTTGGTCCAAAACACATAGTTTCGGTCCACTTTTGGTCCAAAAGACATAGTTTCGTTACACTTTTGGTCCAAAAGACATAGTTTCGGTTCACTTTTAGTCCAAAAATTTTAGTGCAAATTCAAAGGATTGGACTAAAAGTGGACAGAAACTATGTTTTTGGACCAAAAGTGAACCTTTTTTGAATTTTGGACCAAAAGTGAACTCGCACTATTATTATTATTATTATTATTATTATTATTATTATTATTATAGCCAAATTTCAAGTCATGTGGTCTTTTAACTACCGAGACATCGGGCGTCCTAACCGACAAGACCCGGTAGCCTATTTCCCCACAACACTGACAGAACCTCGATGTGTACCTTACTTTCACCAGAAGGAATCTCTACGAAGGGATTTAAACTAAGAATCGCAAAAACCAAAGTAACTTTATTTATTTAACAATTATATAACGTTTATTAAGCTGGTGGGAGCAAAAAGCCACAATTAACCTCTATGAGCTCTAAAGAGATCCAACTACTCCACGCTTAGCATCTAACTTATATTTAACTCTGTCATTTTTTGTTCTTTGTAAAATTTTAAAGTTTAGCAAACGCTTAGTCTCGAAAGCTAAGGGGAAATCTAGAGTTTAATACTAGGTCAAGTCAAAATACATTTAGTTCTACGGGCCTACTTATTCACATATCTAACAATAACTAAGAGATTTTTTTAGCATAAAATAAAACAGAAAATTGGTTAAAACGGGGTTGCGTGGGACACAAACAGGCACATGTATGATCATTTTGACAGAAGTCCCCCCCCCCACACTTAGAATGGAACATTGGCCTCAGTGTTAAAAAATATCGGGTTTTACCCCCACACTTAGGAACAAAAAAGGCAAATGCAAAAAATTTCAAGTGTGAAAGGGGAAATAAAATTAGATATATATATGATCAAGATTAAGGATTCCCAGGATATATACATGAAGATGATCGGAGACCGCGTGATTAGAGGATTGAAAACAAGCACGAAGGTCTTCAAGATCATAGGAAATCCTGCAAGCAAAAACAGCAAACCACGAAACACAACAAGGATAGAAGTACACCCCCATACTTAGGCTAAAAATACACCTCACTTTTTCATTACTACGAAAGAAACCTAATGTAGCAAGCTACTTATTTAATATTATAACACGGGTTACCTCCCGAGAAGCACTTGTTTTGTTTGAGTCTCTAGCTTGACTCTAGGGTTATTTCATTTTAGGTACATGGTCAAATCCATCACCCAATGTGAGGTGAGGATGGTAATAGCGATACATCACCTCTTTCGGTGAGTATGCAGCAGGACGGGGTGATGGCATATGATGAAGACCAAAGGAAGGGATCTCTATCACCCTCGTCGTTCCCCCGACTATGTTAGGGAGAAGAAAGGATCAAATCTTTCCACCTCCTTTAAGCTAAATTTCTTAGAAGCGGGAGGTGGTGTGACAAGTAGGGTGGATTTTTTAGGTAACACTACAGGAGTGGGATCGGAGAATGTCTCTTCGATAAGCAGAAGCTCTAAAAATAGAATGTCTCCCTCTGAATCGTAATACCCATCATCAATTTGAGTATGAATTGAATCGTCTAGGCCGATCTTAGCGGTAAGCTCCTCTTATATAAGGTCACTAGTCTCAATTGATCTAGACACCAAATTAGGGTCACCTAAACGTTCATAATTTAATGGTGCTGACTTAGGAGGGTCCAAACTACTAATGTCCTCAAACTCTTCATCAAAAAGCAGACTTTCATAACATAAGGTATAATCATCATTAAAGTCGAAGAGAAGGTTTAAGAAAGTCACATCATAAGATCTAGATTTTGAATCATCACCTAAAGGCTCCTCAAACATTCCTTTGGTCAAACTTAGATTTTTGAGTAAATAACTAAAAAGTTGCTTAACCAAATGCCTAGGCAAGCCAGCTACATCCACGTTCTCCATCAAAAAGTCGACTACTTGTTCTCCTATAGGTGAATTGATATTAAAATGTTCTTCCCTAGCATCAGTGGGGGGTAAAGGTGTAGTAGCAGGCATATCACACTTTAAATCGTCACAAACTGATGTCACCTTCGACTCCCTTAGGATTAGGACAAGATCATCAACACTAGACTTTTTGAATTCATTAGTTTCCCTTGCAGGAATAGTGATAATAACCTCATCCCCCATTAAGAAGGTGTCAAAAGGCTCCATGGTGAGTGAATTGATCTCATTATCTCCCTCGTCACTCCCCTCAAGATCATAAAAGTCAACGGGGGATCTTGATTTAAATTTCTAAGGTTTAACATCTTCTTAAAACGATTTAATTCATTTTGAAAATCCATGTTTAATTGTTATTGAACGTTATTGAATTCGATCATTTGTGTAATCAATTCTCTTCGATTTAACTTGCTTAGGGGGAGTGGCTGAGGGGGTATGAACTGATCAATATGGTACTGTAGAGGTTGGTCAAAATCGGATGAGCCAAAATTGTTATAAGAATTGGGTTCATAGAAAATCGGGTTCCTAGTTTGGCAATTTGAACTAAAGTGCGGACCTTCACAGACCTCACAACAGTCGAACTGTTGTGGCTGACTCAAAGAATAATATGGAGATTGGTCATTACTAAAGTTTTGATTGCTACACGGGTCCTGCTCATAGACAAGCGAGGTCCGTATTTGACGATCAAATCCATAGTGAGGACTATCTCTACACAACTCACACGAGTATGTTTCGTATTGGTGCTGCGGAGGTTGGTTGAAGAAGTTGGGTGTTTCATTATAAGAATAAGGATTTTGGTCATAGACAAACTCATTTTCGAATCCTACATTGCTACAGCCCGAACAGTTTCCACCATTAAACGAACCTCCACACCACGAGCAACCGAAATGGTTATACGAAGATATGACGAAGAATGAAATGGATAAGAGGGTAAAGAAGATAAGAATTAAATGAAATAAGAGGATAAAGAATAATATTTTTTAGATTTTTATAAAGATAATAAAAATAAAAAAAATATTTTTTTGCATTTTTTTAACATTTATAAAAAGAAAAGGAAAAAATAAAATAAGAAGAAAAATATTTATGGGTTTTTTTTTTAAAATACGAAAATAAACATTCCGAAGAAGGGATCTTCAAGGCACTAACTTCAAACACCACGTGTAGATTGTACACCTCTCCCCGGCAACGGCGTCAAAAACTGATTCGTCGTAAACGACTAGTCGAGTAATATAATATAGTAATCACGTCGGATAAAAATTACTTTAGGAAAAGTAATAATCTATCCTCGGGATGTCGTGTCCCAGCGAGAGATGAATTTAAAATCCACGAAAGTATTTTGTTTGATGCTTGAATGCCAAATATTTTTGATTTTGATTTTAAAGCTAAATAAAATAAAAATAAACTATAAAATACTAGATAACAATAAGTAAGCAAATAAACGAAGAATGATATATAATGAAAGATATGATTGTTAAGTGTATTGATTAGATCCTTAAGTGTGAATTAAATATACGATTAAGTTCTTATCGCTGAATCAATATCTTTTTAACAAATTATCTTCTCACAACGTTGGCTTATATTGAAAAAAACTTTTATTAAGATATCGATTACTAAATTAATGCCTAGTTATTCTTACGGCTTTTGCCCGCTCGAATAACCAAAACAATAATCTAAGTAATATAAAAATCACTAATCAATATTTTCCCTTTTTATAATCACACTTAATTCAATAAACAATTTAACACTTAACAAGCATATATAAAATCTACTCACTAAGCATATTAATCAACAAATAAGCAAGCATAAACATTTTAAGCAAGATTAAACTATACTAATAATATGAAAAAGAGAAAGAAATTGAAACCGAATGAAGAACCGAAATGATATAAAAACCACCCGATCTTACAAACTTAATAAACAAATAAGCTTATCACTCTAAAGCTTCTACTTTACTAATTAGCAAGTGAATGTGTCAATTTTATTTACTAATTACTTCCATAAAAACTAAAAAGATCGAAAGTTTATCTATTTATCAACCTTATAAGACCCTTAAGCTCCGGCCTTAGATGATGAAAGAATGAAATAAGAGATAAGACAAGAAAATAAGAGATTATGATAAATAAGCTATAAGTTAAAAGCTTAAATTCCAAAATATTAAGTATTTTGAAATAAAAAAGGTAAAAGCTACTAGATCTAAACAAATAAGCTATTTCAATAAGACTTTAAAAAAAACTAAATTAAAAGGTTTTAAAAAAATAAGATAAAAACATTAAGCAAGAAAAATACGCAATCAAAAATAAGCTAGAATAAGCTAACTCGAAAAGCTTTAAATCAAAAACACTATAAAATAAGCTAGTATAAATAAGCTATGGAATTAGCTTATTAGAATATAAGCTTAAGCGATCGGATCCAAAAATAAGCTATAAGCATAAGCTTATTTAGAAAAAAGCTAAAAAGAAATAAGAAAAAGACAAGAGAATAAGCATAAATAATAAGCTAAAGAAAACACCAACCTTTGAAATAAACTTCTTCATTGATAAGCTAAAGAGTTACAATAAGCTAGATATAATAAGCTTCAATAAGCTTTTACAATAATCTCAAAATAAGCTAAACTATACTACTACTCCTAAAACTAAACTACAACTACTATGTGTGAAATAAACTATTAAATCTAACACCCCCAAAATGAGAGCAGTTGTGTCCAATATATAGCCCAAGGCCCATGGGGGCATTTTTGTCATTTTAGATCATCATCCATTCATATTTCAAGATCTAAGGGTAGTTTAGACATTTCTTGTTAGGAGCGTGTATAATGCAGCTTTCAGGAAGGTCCCTTCAACCGCTTTAATTACCAATGATTGGTAATTATTTGCCTCGGATCCATCCCATACCTCATACAGCAGTTGACAGACTATCATAATCTAGATCCACCAATAAGAGGCTGCTACGTCAACTTCCATATGCTTCTTCTGCCATACCAATGACTGGCTTGGATCCCGAGCCTGCTATAGCACCTAGTAACCGCCCTGCCATATTGACAACCTCGTAGTGATAACCTCGGATGAACAGTACCTCATAACCGCCACCTAAACCTGCAATCAATCATTAGATACCCACGTGTCATCATCCCATTGGTTCCCTACCTCATACCTACAGTACCTCGTACACCTGCACAGTAACACGTCAGAGCTGCCACGTGGCAGCCCCTGATTGGCCAGCCGTCATGACGTGGCATACACGTCATCACTGACGTGGCCGGTCAATGCCGGTTAACAGCCGGTCAATGATGGTGGTCAATGGTGGTCAACGACAGTCAACCATCGGTCAACCACCGCCGGACCACCGATCAACGGTGGTCAACCGCCAGACCACCGGTCAATAGTGGTCAACCGCCGATCAACAATGGTGGTCAACTGGGTCAGGTCAGGTCGGGTTCGGGTCAGTTCGGGTGGCCACGTGGACCAATGAAATGGTGCCACGTGGCACACAAGTATTATACCCAAGCTGGGTTTGAACTCGTGACCTTGAGGTTGGGGGCATAATGCCTTATCAACTGAGCTAAGCATAGTTTTAATAATATTGTGCAATACTATTTACTTAACCCCTTTTAAGCTTGAACCGGTTTATAATTAATAAAAGGTCAAAATTGAATATTAACCGGTTCATATAAAAAGATTTAGGAAGGCTCAAAAGATAAGGAAAGTACTGACGGATTCGTAATTTCGTGCTCGTTAAAATGGAATGATCGTGGGATTTTTACAAGTTCATTTGAATCTCAATAAACATGAAAACGTCATCAGAAGTCACCCGAAAATTATCTTTTTTTGCTTCATTTTCAATCATTTATACCTGTAAGACATAATAACACAATACAAACATATTTGCAACATATTTCATCATATTTTATGGCTATTAGTCCGATTTATAGTGTTTTTCGAGGTATAAATGATGTGTGTTTAATCACACATCAGTTAGTATGGAAATTATATAGATAATACTCAATTTTAAAAGTTTATCATCTGATTGATTTTTTGATATATTTTTGAATGTTTGTTGAAAAATAGTTTTAGATGATATTTAAATTTGAGTCATGTAAAATGTGGAAAGTCTATTATGATTTTATTTGTTTGAACAATGCATATAATTATAAAAAGTTATAGTTAATATTATACATGCATGCAAATATAAATGCACAAAAAAAATATAAAAAGAATTACACTATGCGTTATTAGATTTTAGGAATGATTACCCCTACTCAAAGTTTAGACTTACCCCAATTAAAAGAATTTAGTAATAAAAAATCTTAAACAAAATAATATACATAAAAAACTGTTCAGTATCATATCTACCATCGTATTATTTTATCTCTTTGATCAAACACACAAACAGGTAATTCCGTTCATTTTTTTTATAATTAGGGTTTTGATTTTTGGTTATTCATTCCTAATGTGTATAGTTAATCACATAATATTACCGATTTATGCATTTATAATTTTCAATCTTTGTTTGGACTGTATTTGGTAATATTAGGTTAAAATAAATTGATTATCAATCAAAATGCGTTTATGTTAATAATATATGCTACCATTTATGTTGTTTACATTGCATGTTAATTAAAAAGGCAAAATCCAAAACCCCCCAACCTGTTAAAGCCGTGGTTTCATGATTATGTTGTTATCTAAGTTAATGGTTATGTGTAATTAAGTTAGAAAGTATAAACAAATGAAAAAAATAAAAACATGGATGAATTAAGAAATGTATCAGATAAGGATGCTATCTAGTTGAATGTACCATAAGGAAGGTTTGCTATTTGTGAAGGGTAAATAGTCTGGGTGGGCTATGTATGCTGATTGGAATAGTAAGATGTGTAAGATGAATCTACTTGGTCCAATCAATGCATAGCCAATGGAGGTAAGGATGAATGCAATTGGGGGTGTGTGTGTTCCCATTTTAGTGATGCATGTACCTTTTGGCTGAGCATTTCATATAGTGAGGTTGGGCTGTTATTCTTGATTTGTTCAGTTAATGTATAAGAAATCTAGCAATATATGGTATAGCCACCCAACTGATGTGAATGGGTAGATATACTTTTCATGATGAGGTCTGGTTCTTTGTTCATCTTAGATCATTATGGATGTGGGCTGAATGATCTTTGTATGTAACGAGCTAGGAAATGTAATCATGGAAGTATGGTTTTGGTGAACATTCATGGATTTCTGGTATTCAGTGGTGTAACACCCCCATTTTTATAAATATAACAGCGGAAGCTAATCTGGGGTATTACTTTATAGTACAAGAGTCACAATCATAGAAAACGACTCATAAAAAGACGTTTTGGAAAAAGTTGTTATCATTCATTTATTCATCAGAGTTTTTATAAACAGAGGTCCCAAAATCCACAGGAAAACATAAAGTTGAATGATAACAGTTTAGCCATCTTCAGTCCATGTCACTCTGTGCCATAGTTTGCTCAATTACCTGAGATAAACATGCTAAAAAGAGTCAACACAAAGGTTGAGTGAAATTCATAGGTTTATGTTAAACAGTTTGAATACAAGTCATAGTGTAATAATTGTACGAGCACAATTATTATAGAAAACAGTATTAATAGTGTTCATTATTGTATCTAAGCTCATGGCACATAAAACTAAACGGTGTTTATATATACCAAATTTGCGGTCTGATATTATATATTTATATATTTTTTATATAATATTATATATATATATATATATATATATATATATAAAGATAATGGCCCTCGGTGTAGGTAATTGCTATATACCTATGAGATTCAAATATAGTGCGTTTGGTTACCCATCCGGCTAACACAAACGGGATTCGTCAATCCCAATAGATCTATACACAATATTCGCGATCACTCGTAAGTGATTAATGGTCCATGATAGTGGGGTCTTTTGGCATAAGGGACTTAGATCACAAGCAATAATATATTATGATAGCATACATTTAGAAAACACTTGTATATGTGATTTATAGCATATATCCCCCTCACGGGTTTATGAAAACATTCAAGAGATTTAAAAGTGAGGCTATGAACTCATAATATTGGTTCAAAGTACTTAGAGTATAAAAACAATTAAGCATGTATCTCCCCCAAAGAGTTTATAAATCAAGCAAGTAGAAAAAGGGGCTATGAACTTCACCTTAACAGTATAAGGAAATCTTATTGATGGCAAAAGTATATGAAATGAAAGTAACAGCTTTGTCACACAACCTGGGTAATATGCCAAGTCTTAGTTTGATTGTATATGTCTTATGTCATAATGTAATATCATTTTGATTGAATTTATTATGGAAATATTGTATCACTGTTCAGGCTATCATAATCCAGAGGCCATGTAATATCGTTTGAGGAGTCAAGCCACTTTAAATCGTAAACCCAACAAACTTGTCAAAACAAATACCCAAATGTAACACCTCACATAAAATTCCCTAGTAACGTGATACGATAAGATTGTAAGTTTCTTCAAAATCCAGACGATGATAAGTTATGATATATACCCTTGGTATATAAACTTTTACAAGTTTAGTCCTTTATATATAAAGTATATATAATTTAAACCTTTAACTTTAGTATTTGATAAAACAAAAGTTATAACTTTAGGAAAATGATATTTTCAGCCCCTTTAGTTATAAATTTCATAAAGTTATGATATATACCCCTATGCATAGAAACTTTTGCAAAACAAGTCCAAAAAGCCATGCAAGCTTATTTTAAGTTTCCAAATGATATTTGCAAGTTATAGCTTATTAGTATAAGCTAAAATAATATGTTTTAACGTAACGAAAGTTTAGAAAAAGGATCTGTTAACTAGAAAATTAAAATGGGTCATTTTTAGGGTTTTTATTAAAAATACATGGGTTTGAGGATTCAAAGATTCAAAAAAGAGTTCATACATGATCTTAAGAGTATTATGAACATTCCCATACAAATTATAAGTTTATAAAACAAGATCTTAGGCTTACTTGAGCTAAAATGGGTCAAAAAGGGTTTTTATGATCTGTATGCCTAGAAATGGTTTCAAGACTTTGTTTTTCTTGCTTCTTGGCTTCTATTCTGAGCTTAGGGACTTCTCTTGATCTTCTATGGCTGCTATAGAAGTGTTAGAATTCCATTTGAGGGTAAGAGATGAGATGTGTGGGATGAAATGAAATGAAAGGGGTGTTCGGCTATTTATAGCCTTCAAAGAGCCTTAATGCCCAAGTTTACTCATTTGATTAGTGTCAAGGCTACCTTAGTTGAATCATGGAAGCTAGAATGATGAGTAGGAAGAGCTAGAAGACTAGCTAAGCAAGGTGGAAGAATTTTGGGGTGTTTGTGTGGTTTGGCTAGAAGAAGAGCAACAAGGAGGTGATCAAGCTACTTGTAAGCTACTTGTTGCTTTCTTGGTGATGTAATAGAGGTACTTGAGGTGCTTGAGGTGCTTGGTTGCTTAAACGTAGGTCAAAATAAAAGAAAAGGGTGTCGGGTACATTTTATTTTAGGTTAAGGTTTAGGGTTTTAATTTCTAGTTAGGGTTAGGGTTTAGGATATATTAAGGTTTAGATTTAGTGTTATGATTAAGGTTTAGTTTTTAGGATTATAGATTAGGGATTAGGATTAAGTTTTAGGGTTTAGTTTAAAGGTTTAGGGTTTTAAAATGAAATTAGGGTTTTTAGGGTTTCATTTACGGTTTAGGGTTTTAAAACATAGATTAGGGTTAAGATTAGGGATAGTTAGGGTTTAGGAGTCATGTATTGAGTAATGTACCTTGTACTAAAGAGGTGGTACGAAATCAAGAATGAAAACGGTGGTAAAATGAGCTTATTTAAATGTATGCTTAAAAACTTGTATCTTTGAGCTTTTAAGGACTTGTACATTGATTTAGAAGGAAAGTATGAATCAAATATTGTGTATTGATACTTGTACACATGTTTTAAGGGTTTGTACATTCATTTTATATGTATACATTACATATAATTAGGGTTTTGCTATAAACGTTAATGTTAAATGCTTGTTTTAAGATAATGTTTTGAAAAGTACGTTAAATGGATAATGTACTTGGTAAAAATGATATTAAGATATTGACTTGACATATTAGAATGTTTACATGATATAAACATAGATATAGATGGCATAAGTAGGTTGTGTGAGCTTGTTCAGTTTGCTATGTAAACAGTGTTACATAATAGAATGTAATAAAGCAAAACAAATCCCCTTACAAAGGTGATCATAATAATTGGTTGTTACATTGATAAAAATTTCGGGTTGTTATAGTCCCCCATCCTTACAAAAATCTAATCCCGAGATTTAGTTGAATGCCAGAGTGATGTTTTTAAATAATCGAGTGAATAATTTACAAATCGAAAGAAGTCTAGAGACTTATTTGTATGATGGTAATAATGATAATGATTAAATGATTAAAAAAGAATTATTTATACAAACGGATTGAAAGAGAATTGTTTGTATGAATGTCATACACTTAAGTTTACTCATTTATAATTTGTCATTTACAAA